>JAENPR010001219.1:0-193397 GCA_018135685.1 Themeda triandra
GATCTTCGTGCTTTCGTTCCGAGGGCAGAAGATAAAGAGCTATATTGATTCAAAGAAACAGATAGAGCAATCAGAGGCACAGATTGTGTTAAAGTGTATATGAGAGTTCATTTTATGAAATGTTTTTCATGTACTATCTATAAAGAGTTCAGTTTTCGAGTTGTGTAAGCAATATACATGTTTGATTTGACCAACGTTGGATTAAACATGTGTGTTAAAGAGTTTTAACTATCTCTCGAATTTGGTGATTCAATATGATGAGAGTTATAAAAATTATATGCCTTTACTCATTGAGTTTAAGGACAAAAGAACGTTAAATATAAACCTCAGAAAATGAATGACATGCAAGTATGACTTGCAAAACAGATGATAGTAAAAGAATGACTCTATTGAGTTCATATAGTGAATGAGAAAAGTGTACTCCCCAACATTTAAGAAATATCCATGTCTCTGCATGATATAGTCATGTGGATAGAGTAAGTAAATGAAAGTCTTCTCGTTCATAAGAATCTTAGAACAGTTTCGAAATTGTGGTGTAAAAGTTTATGCCACATTTCAAGGGGGAGAGTATGTAAGATCAAGACAACTAGAGAAAGATACTCGATAGAAAAGATACTCGGTTAGAAACATAATTAAAGAAATACAATTCCCCATGTATATTGAGTGTAAAAGTGATCTATAAAATAAGAATGTGATCCGTGAGGAGTACAACGGTCACAATAACGATACCCCTAAGCTACGAAAATGGCTAAATTCCCGGATCTTTATTGTTCCGATAGGAAGATAGCGTAGAGATATAGAGACAAAGGCTCAAAAGCACCGTAAGATAAGTTATAACAACAAACCCAAAATAAGAAAGTCACGTATATACTAACTAACATGATGGAGTAATCTCTGGGAAGCATATTTAGTCTTCCTAGAAGATAAAAAGAATCGGGGAGCACTTTAGTTCTCCCCGGAAGATGAAAGAATCCAGATGAGCAAGTTTTGTTCTCCCATGGTGACAATAAAGACCATAAGGAACCCGTCCTTCGGGATCCTATAAAGACCGTTGTCGCTCATGATGAAGAGCAGCAATAAGCTCGACCCATATGAAAGACATGTCAATAACCGAGGCCCTAAAGGTCTTAAAGTATTGGCATATTGAAGTCTATGATAGTAAAGAAATCGTATAGCCGGTGATCCCACAAAGATTTTTGAAGAAGCCATATGAGGTAGAAAGTACCAACGATGTTTGGGAATTAGAAATGATTTCTAATAGAGCCAAAAACAAGAGGGCTGTAATGAGTCTACAAAATCAATGTGACTCCAAAGGAAATATAGAAAGATATAAATAGAAAAGATGGTGTTTTTTGAGATTCGTAATAAATTCCTAAAGGAGCCAAAATAGTAGGCTATAATGGGTCTACAAAACAAATGTGACTCCCGGAAGAGGGATTATAGAAAGTCTTAAAGCGCCACTCATGGATGCACAGGATTTACTCAATGAGAGTTAATAGATTGTAGAGTGAATGCAAGAATTATTTTAGAATCATAATAGCCTTAATGGTACATTGCATTTTAGAATTGTATTAGAGAGAGATAAAGATGACATCCTTGAAAGAGGATTTGTATGAAAACATTCATATGGCTAAACTCAAAGGTTTTGGCCATGGAAAGAATAGATTGTAAAAGATATCACCCGAAGAATTCTATTCATGAATTAGAGCAAGTCTCTCGGATAGTAGTATTTAAAGTTGAAGGATCAGTTAGAAGAGTTTGAGTTTTTAGAGAGACAAATAGAGCACAGTTGTATTTGGGAAAAGTTTAAGAGTAGGAAATTTGTTTTCCTAATCCTTCATGTGGATGACATTTTGCTTGCTAGCAATAATGCTAATCCACCGTTGGAAAAAGAAGAGGTTCTTATCCTCTAGTTTTAGTAAGAATGATCTTGGTGAACATCATATGTTCGAAAGAAAGAAAGAAATTCACCGAGATATGAGAAAAGGGGTATTAGAACTAAAGCAAACGCATGCACTGAGAATTCTTAAAGATACGAAGCATGCATATAAGTATACATATGCCTGTTCCTATAGTCAAGGGTAATAGTAAATATAGTTTGTTGCTTCTGCTGTTGGAAGCCTGAAGAGTGCACAACTAAAGAATATTACTTTTGACACAGTTCATGTATCCGGGTGTAAGATGAAATTTCGGCATGTTGTAATATATACATAGCCTATTTATTATGGGTCAAATAAGGTCTAATTTGACAATGATGTGATGGTGCACATGAGAATATATAGGCCTATAATATGATAACAGATATTTATATAAATATTTGGGCATTAAAGATGTACAAATTGCCTAATAACCATCTATTAAGCACAAAGGCTACTTGAACGATATTGGACTGATGGCCTATATTCATTTATCATCAAAGATGATTAAAGGCCTCGTTGATGGAAGAGCCTATGGCATCAAGATTACATCGGCCCGTCAAGTTATAATACGAGCTCAGGTCGAGAGCAGCATATGTACTACTCTTCTCAGCATGCAAGGCTAAAGACGTGATGACTATTTGGGCTGATTGGAGCCGTCCATTAGCAGCCACTAATCTTAATTATGGGCCTCCCATGAGCAAGCCCATGCAAGCACGTACACATGCCAGTAGTGCTAGCTTCTCTCCTTCCTGAAAGCAAGCAAGCTCGTGTACGTGTACGTCTCTTCGGCTAGCATATATATACTCATACTCGTATACGTATAAATGTGCCACCGCCTAAGATGATAAAGCTTCTAGAAGAGTCATATATACACGCTCAAACCGTCGTATCCATTTGGGCCCAGCAGTCAGTTAGCAAGGCTAACAAACTCCGCGATAAGCATCGTGCAGATAAGATCGATTTCAAATTCGAAAGGCAGCGCCTGATGCCTGGCCCTTGCCGCTCGGAAGGCTTGGTCAATACAAAATTTGAATAGTGCGTCGTCCGCGCGTCTCGGCCGCACGACGCGCTCCTCCGCAACAGATCGATGGCGGCGCAGCCTAGCCACCGCCTCAAGCGCTGCTACCCTTACCTTGGCCTATATAAACAAGGCACTTCTTCATCCTTGAGGACACACATTCCATCACCACCACACCGCCGCCAGGCTGCACACACACACCTCGCCACGCGTACGCCGTCGCTCTGCGCACGACATCACCGGCAAGCGCGGTAGCGACGTCGTCGTCGACCTCCTCGCCGTCAACCTCGTCACCAAGCAGTTCGTCGTCTCCGACGAGTTCGTCTACGACATCTCCGGCAAGCCGAACGTCTACAGACACCTACGTCGTCAGTGTTCGCGTTTCCACACCATCTCCATGGCTGCTCACTTCCAAGGTGAAATTCTCTTTGTATTCTGATTAGTTTTACTTATATGTGCATGGCTGTGGCGTAGATCTTGTATACGTTCACGGCCAGCGTATCAGCGAGCCCTGACGACGCCGGGACAACGACGGTGCCGACGACCACCTCAACGGCGGCAGCCATATGCCACGGGAGAGATGGATCTCATGCCAGTGGCGACGATGGCGCTTTGTACACGTCCACGGCGGCCCGACGACGACGGCGTACGTGCGGTGGCTCGGCAACACGCAACAACGACGACGGCACCGGCGATCATCTCAACGGCGGCAGTCTCATGCCCTGCGAGATCGATCGATCTCGAGCCAGTGGTGATGACTACGCCCTGCACATCCACGACGGCCTGATGGCGAAGATGTACATCGGCGGCTCAGCAACACAGAACAACCACGACGACCCCCGGCGGCCCGGCGTACACGGCCTTAACAACTATGGCCGGAATGGCGAGCACGGTCACCGTGGCGGCGGCCAGTGGTGCAGCCCGACGAGACGCACATCTACATCTCCAACTCTGGCAAGAGGCGCAAGCCAGCAGCATACACAACCTTGTGTCACTTGCCCCCGACAAGAACAGCAGCAGCAAGTCCGGTGATGACCAGAAAGGCGAGCGGCCATTGCACTGGCGAAGCAGTGCGGCCCGACGACGGCCCACTTTGGCAAGCTATCGGCAGTAACAGCCAGTGATACGTATACATGTATATGTACAACATACGGCAACAAAGCAAATAGAAAAGCAAGTAAAAGAGTACAGTACCATGTGATGCATGCAAGTTTGTACGTGGGCAGATTATATATTCACAAGTCATAAGCTAGCTCGACATTATTGCTTGGCCTGCTAACGGCCCAATATTGGTCTCTCAATACTTGCAAGAAGTGGGCTCGCTAAGCCCGAAACCCGATTACATCATCCGCAAATAATTCTAAGTTATGACAACGCGCTTGAGTTTACGCGCAAACATGAATTGGCGAGCTTGTCACGCCAATGATCTCAAGTCATTCACGCAAAGAGAAAACTCCTAAGTGTTTCATGAGTACAAGTTTCACCCTTACCATCAATCACCTTTCCGCACCGTCAAGGCCGGTGATCCATACGAAGTCATTTTCTTCCCCAGACCGACGAGGCTGGGACGTTTCTTTGTTCGCAACCGGCTTGGCCGAACATTTGACTTCATTATGGGATCCGCACGACGAGGCCGGATACCTTTGCTAGAGGCCGACGAGGCTCTAGCACTTCACCATTTCATTTATTTGTGCTTATGCATATACTAGGGAGACAACTCTTGTTTATTCAGAGACGACAATGATGACCATTAGCATAGCTTAATCGGAGGTGTTCCGCGGCCCAACGCCGTGGATGTAATTAACTGGGAGGCCTCCCGAGGCCCCAGGAACCAGAAGCCACACAATCTTCTGATTGTCAGATGGAACCCGGCGCAAGTATATATATTAATGTGGGAAACTGTACTTTGTAATTCTCTTATGAATAATAAAGTGATATTTCCCTGAAATTTTGTCCCTTGTGTGATTTATTGCACATTTACTTTATTTGTATACGGATGTATACTTGGCACGCCGCGCAATATTAGTACTAAGTCGTAGTACGATCCAGGAAACACGAGAAAGATCCGCCTTAGTGATTTTTTTCTGGTGAAACAAATGGCACGCCCGGTGGGACATGGTTCTCCTCCCATCTTCGCTATGCTCGATGGTCAAAAAAAAAAAAAAAACAAGTTGTCGTCTCCTGAGATCACATTCATGATGCATATTATTGAAAATTTAAATCAAGGTATTGACCATGGGTTTTACATTCTGTAGGTGAGTCGGCCTCTATTGAAAGCCCCGCCTCCTTCACGATTAAGTTTGGGCTGTTTGCGCCCACTGAAGTTGTCGTTTATGGCAATGAAGTGCACGTTGTGTTTGCGAAGTCGAAGAAGGCTCGCAAAAGAGCATATGCCAAAGCCAAGAAGGAACGGTGCTCTCTTGTTGCTGAAGCCCGTCACATGCTTCTGATGTGAAGCCTAACGAGGCTGTCCTACATGCTGAAGTATTGCTGGAGGCATTAGACCAAGATAGGGATGACCTGCGCCAAAAAATTTTGGAAGCGAGAAAAGCTCGTCTCCCAAATTCCCTTCGGAATTTTTGAAGAAAATATGCTAAGACACGAGAGCTGCAGGAGAAAATAGCTTCCTGCGTTGCTGTTGATAAAACTCTGGGAGAATATTCAAGTGAGGCTATCCCACACGATGACTTGTTCTCCCATGAATGGGCCAAACACCCTGTAATGGCCAAGGCATTAATCCGTAAGATAATCAGAAGGTACTTTCAAAAGCAACACTTGCCAGAGAGCATCTTCTCGCCAAGTTTACAATTCCAGCATACGAAGCCGTCCCAAGCTCGTAACATAGTGTCCTGCCTTCACGTTTCGGCAAGTGGTGGCCCTCCTCTCGATACGGGAAATCAATTTTCCGTCCTTTCTTCAGAGGCCCCGGCTCCACATTCTGGAGAGCTCCAACAGCAACTCCAACAGTTGCACGCCCAAATGGATGGTATAAGAAGGCAGATGCAAACTCAAGAAGAACCCGAAGGCTCACGCTCAGCGGGCAGGATGAACCAGCCTCGTCCGAACTGGCGTCCTCAGCAAAATCGTCAGGTTTGGGCTCCACGGAGAAGGATGCCACCTCCAAGGAATGCCCAACCTAACAGAAATTGGAATCATTGGGCACGTCACCAGGAGTATCGTCCTCCTACTTGCCAAGTTTATGTGCCCTGAAACCAAGCCCAGAACAATTCACAAGCGCCATTACCAACGCGGCCGGTACAACAAAGAAATCCAGCATTGCTTCCAACTCCTTCAACACGGCCGAGAGTCTGGCA
Organism: Themeda triandra; assembly: GCA_018135685.1. Taxonomy (NCBI): domain Eukaryota; kingdom Viridiplantae; phylum Streptophyta; class Magnoliopsida; order Poales; family Poaceae; genus Themeda; species Themeda triandra. The sequence continues at coordinate 6,252 of JAENPR010001219.1, forward strand.
GGGGCCGTCAGCTACCCAACAAAGGCGTGAGAGGCGAAGGAGGAGCCAAGAAGCCATGTACCGAGAACTCCAAGATTTGGTACTAAGGCATGTCCAAGTACGTGTGCGTACTGATGGACGCATCTACCCTGATAATGAGAGAATCTCTCTCCGAGTGACACCAAGCTTGCAGCAAAATGAGAGATATGGGTTCCTCATTGAGCGTCTAGCTCCTAGACTCGTCAAAATGAACCTATTGAGACGGTGATTCCAAATACCATTGGGGGCACGCCAAAGACCGATCTATCCAAGGATCAGGCTGCCGCACCCGAGAAGAAAACTGAGCCACTTTCAGTAGACTCTATGGAAGTCGATAAGCAGATTCATAACACCAAACCTGATGCAAATGGGAAAGAGGTTAGCACATCCACCAATTATGAAACTGCTTCTGAGGATGAAGGGAAGAAGGAACCTACCAATAATTCAGTCATGTGTGGCATGGTAGAGGTGCATTTGTTTGAGGATGTGGACTCCAATTGGGAGCCACCGGTAGTCACACAAGAATTGACATATCCTTCTGACGATGAGATTGTTCCAAACCCACAAATATTTCTAGGGGCAAGATCCTGAGTTGAGACCGGTCAAGCCCCTGGATTCCTCTACGGCGCAATGCCTCGCCTGTTTCAGGAAGAGGAAAATCGGCAAGAAAAGGGTGAGTCCTTATGATTGCCCTAGCCAATTTAGAGATATTACCTCAAGGCTCCCAATGGATCAAAATCAGCTAGAGCAAGTTGCACCAAGAGAAGGGGCCGACACTCGTTTAAAGGTAGAAGCACGTCGTCACATGGCAGGAAGTCTGAATGTTTCTGACTATGATGGGAAAAACCGCTAGTGATGACTCGAGACGTAATCATCAAGTTCGCTTGAAGCTCGTTGGCATTCCCTCGGTATTCAACTCTAGCCCCGTCCCTTTTGTCGGGAGATGAGGATGACTTGCTTAGTGCTAATCTCGCCCCGTGAATATGGCAAATGAGGATGGTCAAAGCGGGATATTAACAAAGATGGTGGAAAGCACACCGTGCTCGAAACTACACAAAAGCCTAGTGATAAAGCTTCATCATCACTAACGCCTGAAGAACGTGAAAAGGCAAGAGATAAGGAATTGGATGAATTAAAAGGCCAAATGAAACAACTTATGGCCATGATGGCAAATCTAACCACTGGTCAAAATCAGCCTCTACCAAACCCTCAAGATCCACAACTTTTTGAATTGGAGGCTGGGACGTTCACTCTCCCACGTTTTCCATACATGGAGCCGGAATCCCCTCGGAAAGTTGATGAGAACCCGCAAAATACTCGCACAGCCCCTGAAGTGGGTAAAGCACCAGCTGGGATGCTGAAAGATTACCATGATATTGCGGAGGACATCATTAATAGGAAGATGAGGCAAATGGCGACTGAACAAGGCCCTAGGGTGGATGAACCGGAGGTCCAAAAGCCGTATGATGCATGGATTGATCGGGTCACATTCCCTGCTGGATGGCACCCACCGAAGTTCCGTCAGTTTGATGGAACTAGAGATGCAACTGAACATTTGGCATACTTTGTGGCCATATGTGGGGATACTGCCCGCTCACCATCTTTGTTGCTGCGGCAGTTTTCAGCCTCTTTAACAGGTGCTGCCTTTCACTGGTACAGCCGCATCCCCGCAGGGACAGTTCACAATTGGGCCACAATGAAACATTTGTTCAGGTCCCACTTTATTAGCATGAACAAGGAGATAACCATCATAGAGTTGTCCCAAATCAAGCAGAAGCATGATGAAAAAATAGAAGATTACATGATTCGGTTCGAAATAACTATGTTCGCCTCACAAGAGAAATGCATGTTGAAGATGCCGTACAAATGTGTATCCATGGGATGCAACAACATTGGCTTGTGGCAATATCTAGGCGAGCCCCAAAGACTTTTAGTGCACTTGGGGAGGCTATTGCAGCCACCAAGTTGGAATTTGAAAAGGCTCCACAAATTATGGAGATGTACAAGAATGCGGGCAATAGTGATAACACGAGGCGGTTTTAACCCCTCTTCCAAGCCAATGAGTAATGGGGGCAAGCCAAGGCCTGCGAATCAAATACAACAAACACAGTACCTATGTTTGGCCCAAGAACTGATCAAAGGCCTAATATGCGTACAAATTTAAGAGAGTTGCTCAATAAGCAGTATGTGTTCCGTAAGGATTTGGTCAAGAGCTTGTTTGAGCAAATGAATGAGCAACATCTCCGACGCCCTAACCCAACAAGGCCCGATCAAGTGGATATGGTTGATAAATCTCTATATTGTCCATATCATAGATATGTTGGTCACGTAACTGAAGATTGTATTGCTTTCAAGGAGTGGCTTCAAAGGACCATTGATGAGGGTAAAATGGCCCTAAAGCCTAAAGCCATCAACCCCAACTATCGACAACCAATGTGGTAATGTCATACATGGAGATGAGGCAAGTATTGCCCATCCCGAGGAAGGAACATTGGGCGCCATTAGCACAGGTGGAAGAGCAAGTGAGAAGCTATCAATTATCATCCAACGTTCCAAATGAGCGAGCACAACTATGGGAGAGAGTTCGCCAAGGGCAACCTCAAAGGACAAACCGACATGGTGCCCACTCACAATCCGTTTCCTTCTCACCCTATCGTAGATCGATCCAGGCGAAGGAGGATGTCGCCTAGGTTTATCCGTGGGTAACGAGGAGATGAATCATTTCCCCGAAGGATGCACACACCTCCCACTCGGGTCGGCTTTTCCCAAAACATTGGGGGCAATCTTCTAAGATGCAAACTCCTCGGCAAGATAATGCCTCGCAGTAAAAAACATTGCCCCATGTATGGGAATCACAACCACGGGGGAGGAAAATGACTCGAGGATGAGATAGCAAGTTACACCCGAAGAGCGAAACGCACGTCATCTCGAGGCCGCTCCGGAAAGCGAAGAGGTAAACATGAACTTGACAGGTGGCAAAGAAGTTGATGAACCACAAAAGTCGCGTCAATATAGAATGGGGAAAGAAAAGGGGCAAACCTCCAAAAGTGCCCCCGCACATGAACAACAGCTGGGGGCGTCTGTGAGTCAGCCCCCGAAAGAAGATGAAGTAGAGTACAATGTCATCGCTCACTTGAAGCGTATTCCGGCCCTTTTGAGTGTTTATGATGCACTTACGTTGATGCCCGAACTTCGGCAAGCCTTGATTAAAGCTCTAGAGAAGCCTGATGTATATGAGGTTGCAATGTCTCGAGCATCGACTTCACCGGGGTCTCGGTATAAAGAAACGAAATCTCCTTCTCGAGGAGGACAAAATCATAGTAGATAGTAATCATAATCGCCCTCTGTACATTGAGGGCAACGTTGGCAAGGCTCATCTTCGGCGGATCCTCATAGATCCCAGGTCAGGGTGTCAACCTTTTGCCCATCAAGAGCTTAAGTAGAGCCGGTTACACTCGAATGATTTGGAACCAACGGGAGTGGTGATATGTGGATATGATAGTAATGGAAGCCCGGCATTGGGAACCATGAATTTGAAGCTGCAAATGTCTACATTCTGCTTCAAAGTCAAATTCTTTGTGATTGAGTTCAGTACCTCATATTCGGCTTTGCTTGGGAGATCGTGGCTGCACAAGTATCATGTTGTGCCCTCAACGTTGCATCAATGTCTCAAGTTCGTGGATAACCAGGGACAACAACAGAGAATCATAGGCAATCTCCATCCATACACTATGCAAGAGGCAAACCACGCCGTCGATGCGAAGTATTTCTTCTCATGTGGAGAGGCAGAGAAGCTTGGCCGCTCAACGCCGCCGGCAAAGAAAGTTCTCATTACTCCCAAGATTACGCCCTCATTAACCGAGATGAAGTACTTGATTGCTCCTTGTGCTTCATCCTCTAAATCAAGAAGCTCATCATATAGGGCGCATGAAAGAAAAGATAGTGGCCATCTAGCAAAGATCACCCCACCAGAGGCACAAGTAGAGAAGCAGGAAACCAAAGGTCCGTCTCAGTTGTGGACCTGGAATCTCACTCCCCCTGTGTCAGCTCCGCCCGTGGTAACAACTGTGGCGCCTTCAACTCAACGACACCGAGGTTAGATTTGCAAACTCTTAAAGAGGTCCTTCCTATCAAAAAGGACCCTACTACTTCTTTGCTCTTTGAGTTTAGCTCTCTGACTAAACCTACTGCAACAGCAATTGAGAACCAAGATGGCCCTTCCCACACTCTGGAGGAAATGGGCAATACTATTGAAGTGACGCCCATTCAAGAGAAGGGAAGAGTGAAGAAGATGGTCGACGAAATTGAAAAGGTGGCGTCAAAGGCCCCTGTTCCTCAACCCTCTTCTCTCTATGTCTCTGTAGCTAAACCCTTAGAGGTCTGGGTTGTGCCTGACCTGCATAAAAATGCTTCACCAACAATATTTTATAAATCTCCACAAATACAACCTTATAGCACTCGCTGATTTTGCAGATAATAAAGAAGTTGGAGAGAAAGACCAGGCCACACTCCAAGCGGAACCTAGATTGGTTCCTTGCTTGAGAAGGCCGGAATCAAATTGAGACAAGGCGGCAACTCCCACCACCACCAGGCATATGTGAAAGGTGGTGGAGCCAATCGAAAGAATAATCAAGAAAGGGCGAGCATCTCGCTCCAAGCGAGGTCTAGGATATGTGCCAGGAGATTCCTCAGATAGTGATGAGGAAGAAATGTATGGTCCCAAGTGGAGGACCTCATGTAATGTTACTCATGCCCTTAATAATTGGCAGAATGAATTATGGGGAGATTGCCCCTCTGATGATGAGGAAGAACTAGAGTGTCTCCATCCTATTACTTTGCACACTAACCCATTTTCTGCAGCTACTAACACAATGCAGGGTCTCAGGGAAGATGGAGATTATATCCTCGCATCCATGCATCTGGTGATGGCGGCACCACATGGGGAAGTGTTAAATGCAGCCCCTGCCCCTCAAGAGCTAGAAGATGTCATTGAACACACCACAGATGAGTTGGTAGAAATAAACCTAGGGAGTGATGATGATCCACGGCCCACCTTTGTGAGCGCCACCCTCACACCCGAGGAACGTGAAGACTATAGACAATTTTTAATGCAATATCGTGATTGTTTTGCGTGGTCCTATAAGGAGATGCCTGGTTTGGACCCAAATGTCGCTACCCACAAGTTGGCAATAGATCCTCAATATCGCCCTATCAAGCAACAACCACGTCGTTTTCGTCCTGAGTTGCAAAATGATATAGTGAAAGAGGTAGACAAGCTGATCAACGCTGGGTTCATTAAAGAAATACAATACCCGCGATGGCTCGCAAATATAGTGCCAGTTCTTAAAAAGAATGGGCAAGTTAGAGTATGTGTAGATTTTCGTGATTTGAATCGTACTTGCCCAAAAGATGAAATCCCAACGCCAATGACAGATATGGTGGTAGATGCCACTACTGGCTATGGCGCTCTATCATTTATGGATGGATTCTCGGGCTATAACCAAATAAAGATGGATGAAAATGATGCCTATGACACAGCCTTCAGGACACCAAGAGGGAATTATTATTACACTGTAATGCCCTTTGGTTTGAAAAATGCTGGCGCTACTTATCAAAGAGCTATGGCAATCGTGTTTGAAGGCATGTTCCATGAAATCGTGGAGTGTTACATTGATGACTTGGTGGTAAAGACCCGAGATAGAAAAAATCATCAAGAAGATTTGCGCAAGGTGTTCGAGAGGCTACGCAAATACCAACTCAAAATGAACCCGCTAAAGTGCGCATTCGCTGTACAATCAGGAGTCTTCGTAGGCTTCATTGTTCGTGAGCGGGGCATTGAGATTACCCCTAAAAGCATAAAGGCAATCCTTAAGATGGCCCCACCACAAGATTTAACTGAACTAAGATCCTTGCAGGGCTTGCTAGCCTATATCCGAAGATTCATCTCAAATTTGTCAGGGCGTATTCAACCGTTCTCCAAATTGATGAAGAAAGGTGCACCATTTATATGGGATGAGGAATGTCAAAATGCTTTTGATAGCATTAAACATTATCTCCTTAACCCTCCTGTTCCAATGGCACCTATCAAAGGACGCCCTTTGATTTTATACATAGCAGCACAACCTACTTCTGTGGGCGCCTTGCTTGCTCAAAATAATGATGAAGGAAAAGAGGTGGCATGTTACTACCTTAGTCGTACGATGGTAGGGGCTGAATGTAACTACTCCCCAATTGAAAAACTATGTCTATCACTCATATTTGCCCTAAAGAAATTGCGGCATTATTTGTTGTCTCATGAGGTCCAACTCATTGCACGAGCAGACCCTATCAAGTACGTCCTTAGCCAACCAGTCCTCACAGGAAGGATAGGCAAGTGGGCTTTACTCATGATGGAGTATGATATAACTTATGTACCACAAAAGGCCATCAAAGGGCAAGCGTTGGCAGATTTTCTTGCTGCATATCCAGTCCTAGATGACTCTCCATTAGTCACGGACCTGCCGGACGAAGAAGTGTTTGGAGTCGATATTGAGGCCCCTTGGGAGCTGTACTTTGATGGGGCTGCCCGCACTGAATATGGCCCTGATAAGAGGCCAAAGAAAAGAGCAGGTGCAAGGATAGTATTTAAAACCCCTCGTGGAGATACCATGTACCACTCATTCTCTCTACTCAAGGAAGAGTGCTCAAACAATGAGGCAGAATATGAGGCCCTCATCTTTGGGCTATTACTAGCCCTCTCAATGGACATTCGTGACCTACATGCATATGGGGACTCACAACTCATTGTCAGGCAAGTTAATGGCATATATGAAGTTCGTAAGCCTGAACTAAAGCCATATCTTGAGGTTGCTTGTAAACTCATGACTAAGTTTGAGCACATTAAAATTAGTCATATCCCTCGGAGTGGAAATGCATCCGCTGATGCTTTGGCCAAACTCGCATCTTCCCTAGCTCTTCCTGATGGGGAGGCAACCATGAAAGTAGAAGAAAGATGGCTCCTCCCGACGGTACTTGACCTTGTACCTGAAAATGGCGATGTGAACGTTGTGATTACCAGCAACGTCCATGATCAAGATTGGCGTAAACCATTCCTCGATTATTTCAAGCATGGGATACTTCCAAGTGACCCTGTTGAACGACGCCAATTCCAACGACGTGTTCCATCATACATATTCAAGGCAGGTGTCTTGTATAGGCGTTCCTTCGGCCATCAGCTACCCCTTTGATGCCTATATCGAGAAGAGGCTGACAAAGCCCTTAAAGAAGTGCATTTCGGAGTATGTGGGGGCCATCAAAGCGGACCAAAAATGTATAATAGCATCAAACTCATGGGATGCTACTGGCCAGGAATGATGGCCGATTGTATCAAAATCGCGCGGTCTTGCCATGACTGCCAAATACATGGGGACTTCAAGCATCAACCTCCAGTCCCCCTTCACCCGACTATACCTTCATGGCCATTTGATGCTTGGGGCATCGATGTGATTGGCATGATTGAGCCACCATCTTCGCGGGGCCATCGCTTCAACTTAGCGGCCACCGATTATTTCTCAAGATGGGCTGAAGCAATTCCATTAAGAGAGGTTAAGTCTGATAATGTCATCAACTTCCTTGAACGACACATCATTTACCGTTTTGGCATACCGCGCCGAATAATGTCTGATAATGGAATAGCCTTTACGTCTACCAAAATAGCAAGATTTGCAAGTAAATACAAGATTGAGTGGAATTGCTCCACTGGTTATTACCCTCAAGCAAATGGCTTAGCAGAAGCCTTTAACAAAACGCTTGGTGGGATCTTGAAGAAGACGGTCACAAAACACAAGCGAGATTGGCATGACCGCTTGTATGAAGCCATGTGGGCGTATCGTGTCACAGTCCGAACGCCTACCCAATCAACCCCGTATTCTCTAGTGTTTGGCACGGAAGCTGTATTACCACTTGAAGTGGAGCTCCCTGCACTACGAGTTGCCATCCATGATGAGCTTACACGGGATGAGCAAGTTCGACTTCGATTCCAAGAGCTTGACGCACTCAAAGAACGTCGCCTCGATGCGCTCCAAAACCTTGAATTTTATCGCCAAAACATGGCACGAGCATATGATAAACTCGTCAAACCACGAGTCTTCAAGAAAGGAGACCGGTGCTAGCACTCGACGACCCATCATTCTCGTCCAAAAGCAAAGGGAAATTTGACCCAAAGTGGGAAGGGCCCTATATCGTAGAGCAAGTCTACGATGGTGGTGCCTATCAACCGATTAATCATGCGGGCATTCAGCCAATGCCCCCTATCAATGGCCGATATCTCAAAAAATATTTCATTTAAAAAAAAGAATTTGAAAAAAATAATAAGTGCTAAGGAACGCCGTATTCCTCCTTTGTTAAATCCAATGAAAGGTGGGGATATAGCTCTTTAGCACTCTTTTGATTCCTTTTCAAAAAAATCAAGGGTGTCAAACGCCCATACAAAAAAGGCTTCCCTCGGCATCGTCAATTTGGTGACTTAAGATTCGTCCGCTTAAGAGCTCATCAACAAGCGATTTCCTCCACACACGTAATGCACAAAGGCACATGCTAAGTGTGTGGGACCGAACAACGGAGGTTAATTTAACTCGATGCGAAGTTGTTCAAGTTTGTATACCCCGTACTACCTCTTGCTTCTTCCGGCGGAGACATACACATATGGGGAAAACTATAGGAAAAAGAGCAAGAGAGGGCTACTGCGCCCAACAAAAGTTGTGGTGTAGTGTGCAGCTTCTTGCCACCCCAACACTTCAACAAGGGACATTAAAAAAAATAATGATGCCCGCGAGGTTTAGTTTCACAAAGTGTGGAAGGTAGGATCTCAAAGGTCTTGAAGATCTCCAAGCAAGTCTCAAAACTCCAAAGTCAAGTAAGGAGTCCAAGCAAATCAATGGACAAGTCAAAGGCTACAATACAGCAAAAGCTGTGAATCAAGTTCAACAAAGTCTACAACACGGCAAAAGCTGTGAATCAAGTTCGATAAAGTCTACAACACAGCAAAAGCTGTGAATCAATCAAGTTCAAGTCAATCAACGGAACGCCCCAGTTGTACTGGAGAGTGACTACCTTCCACCACCCTCGCAAAAAAGTGAGGCATATCCCGAGCCTTATACACCCATAAAACCATCCTGTTTCAGCCATACCCAATGTCTCTTGAGGAGTACGGGTCGACGGCTTGTTCTAGCTTTGGTGACAAGTTGAAGAAGTTTCCATGGTTTCGGGAACGTCCACTAAACATGTTGACCTTAATCACGAACACAGGCAAGGACATCATACGCATCATCCCTGAGGCTGAGTTCTCTTGTGGACTTGTTAGCGGCACCACATAGCTTGATGACCAAAGGGAAGCCGACATTTTTTTTTTTAAAAAAATTCCCTCAAATCTAGTTACTATGCTTGACGAAGAGGAAGTCCCTTCCTATATTTCTTCAAAAAAATCATATACCAAAGGATTGCGCATTCATCGGGAGCAGTGAAGCATACCATAGTGGTTCCTGTGGATCTGGTGACACCCTTCAACTCTATTGGCTGGCGTTGTAACAGTTTAAACAACCGCAATAGAATTGATAAACTCCCCTTGGGAAGTAGCATGGGCTTTCGCTACAGAACAAGGAAGATCATAGGTGATTTTATTGGCTGGCGCCGTGATAGTGTAACGGCCGCAATAGAACATCTATGATAGTTGTAAACCATAGTATGGATATTCGCTATGGTTACATGATATTTCCCGTATACTTACCAATGTGATATGGACTTGCGTCACAAAGGTCATTCAAGTATATGGTACGCGGCATGGTCTTTCGCCGTACAAGATGCAATCGTTAATGGTTTATTAATATGAGGCACTGATGTTGCCTCCGTTGAGTACTGCGTGTGATATGGACTTGCGTCAGATGCAGTTATGTTTACATGGGGTATGGCCTTTCGCCTCATTGTTCCCTTTTGTTTCTACACGAGTGATATGGTTACGTCACGTGTGTAGACGAATAATAATTTGGAAAGACGCATAAGCGTTTCGAACAAAAATAACAAAGGGGTGAGAATGTTTTATTTCCCTCTTTCCTATGGGTCAAGCGCAAACGTGCTGTTAAAAAAAAAAAAGAAAGAAGAAAAAGAGGAAGGGTGTTGGTCATTATAATATGCCCTGGCAAGTTACATTATGTCCCACGTACATCTTTAACCATCCCGTGCGCAATCAGCCACATGCTGTTAGGTGCAATTGAGAATCAAGGCACCCGCAGAGATCAAGCTCAAAAAACGCTACCTGCTCAATATCGAGTGTATACGGGTTGACAGGCTAAGGAATTTTATTGATGGAAGATGTTCCTCGTACCTGCAAATGCACGGGTTAGGCAAGTACTGTGCCACCGCAGAAGCAAATTCGACAAAAAAAAAGGAAAATGAAAAAGGAGAGTTCATTCAAATGAACCTAAGCCAATAAGTCCAGCTGCACCAAGTCGAGTCCCTGCTCCTCGGTCGCATGAACTCCACTTGGTGGGGGGCATTTGTAAGATGAAATTTCGGCATGTTGTAATATATACATAGCCTATTTATTATGGGTCAAATAAGGTCTAATTTGACAATGATGTGATGGTGCACATGAGAATATATAGGCCTATAATATGATAACAGATATTTATATAAATATTTGGGCATTAAAGATGTACAAATTGCCTAATAACAATCTATTAAGCACAAAGGCTACTTGAACGATATTGGACTGATGGCCTATATTCATTTATCATCAAAGATGATTAAAGGCCTCGTTGATGGAAGAGCCTATGGCATCAAGATTACATCGGCCCGTCAAGTTATAATACGAGCTCAGGTCGAGAGCAGCATATGTACTACTCTTCTCAGCATGCAAGGCTAAAGACGTGATGACTATTTGGGCTGATTGGAGCCGTCCATTAGCAGCCACTAATCTTAATTATGGGCCTCCCATGAGCAAGCCCATGCAAGCACGTACACATGCCAGTAGTGCTAGCTTCTCTCCTTCCTGAAAGCAAGCAAGCTCGTGTACGTGTACGTCTCTTCGGCTAGCATATATATACTCATACTCGTATACGTATAAATGTGCCACCGCCTAAGATGATAAAGCTTCTAGAAGAGTCATATATACACGCTCAAACCGTCGTATCCATTTGGGCCCAGCAGTCAGTTAGCAAGGCTAACAAACTCCGCGATAAGCATCGTGCAGATAAGATCGATTTCAAATTCGAAAGGCAGCGCCTGATGCCTGGCCCTTGCCGCTCGGAAGGCTTGGTCAATACAAAATTTGAATAGTGCGTCGTCCGCGCGTCTCGGCCGCACGACGCGCTCCTCCGCAACAGATCGATGGCGGCGCAGCCTAGCCACCGCCTCAAGCGCTGCTACCCTAACCTTGGCCTATATAAACAAGGCACTTCTTCATCCTTGAGGACACACATTCCATCACCACCACACCGCCGCCAGGCTGCACACACACACCTCACCACGCGTACGCCGTCGCTCTGCGCACGACATCACCGGCAAGCGCGGTAGCGACGTCGTCGTCGACCTCCTCGCCGTCAACCTCGTCACCAAGCAGTTCGTCGTCTCCGACGAGTTCGTCTACGACATCTCCGGCAAGCCGAACGTCTACAGACACCTACGTCGTCAGTGTCCGCGTTTCCACACCATCTCCATGGCTGCTCACTTCCAAGGTGAAATTCTCTTTGTATTCTGATTAGTTTTACTTATATGTGCATGGCTGTGGCGTAGATCTTGTATACGTTCACGGCCAGCGTATCAGCGAGCCCTGACGACGCCGGGACAACGACGGTGCCGACGACCACCTCAACGGCGGCAGCCATATGCCACGGGAGAGGTGGATCTCATGCCAGTGGCGACGATGGCGCTTTGTACACGTCCACGGCGGCCCGACGACGACGGCGTACGTGCGGTGGCTCGGCAACACGCAACAACGACGACGGCACCGGCGATCATCTCAACGGCGGCAGTCTCATGCCCTGCGAGATCGATCGATCTCGAGCCAGTGGTGATGACTACGCCCTGCACATCCACGACGGCCTGATGGCGAAGATGTACATCGGCGGCTCAGCAGCACAGAACAACCACGACGACCCCCGGCAGCCCGACGATGGCGGTGGCCCGGCGTACACGGCCTCAACAACTATGGCCGGAATGGCGAGCACGGTCACCGTGGCGGCGGCCAGTGGTGCAGCCCGACGAGACGCACATCTACATCTCCAACTCTGGCAAGAGGCGCAAGCCAGCAGCATACACAACCTTGTGTCACTTGCCCCGTCCGACAAGAACAGCAGCAGCAAGTCCGGTGATGACCAGAAAGGCGAGCGGCCATTGCACTGGCGAAGCAGTGCGGCCCGACGACGGCCCACTTTGGCAAGCTATCGGCAGTAACAGCCAGTGATACGTATACATGTATATGTACAACATACGGCAACAAAGTAAATAGAAAAGCAAGTAAAAGAGTACAGTACCATGTGATGCATGCAAGTTTGTACGTGGGCAGATTATATATTCACAAGTCATAAGCTAGCTCGACATTATTGCTTGGCCTGCTAACGGCCCAATATTGGTCTCTCAATACTTGCAAGAAGTGGGCTCGCTAAGCCCGAAACCCGATTAAATCATCCGCAAATAATTCTAAGTTATGACAACGCGCTTGAGTTTACGCGCAAACATGAATTGGCGAGCTTGTCACGCCAATGATCTCAAGTCATTCACGCAAAGAGAAAACTCCTAAGTGTTTCATGAGTACAAGTTTCACCCTTACCATCAATCACCTTTCCGCACCGTCAAGGCCGGTGATCCATACGAAGTCATTTTCTTCCCCGGACCGACGAGGCTGGGGACGTTTCTTTGTTCGCAACCGGCTTGGCCGAACATTTGACTTCATTATGGGATCCGCACGACGAGGCCGGATACCTTTGCTAGAGGCCGACGAGGCTCTAGCACTTCACCATTTCATTTATTTGTGCTTATGCATATACTAGGGAGACAACTCTTGTTTATTCAGAGACGACAATGATGACCATCAGCATAGCTTAATCGGAGGTGTTCCGCGGCCCAACGCCGTGGATGTAATTAACTGGGAGGCCTCCGAGGCCCCAGGAACTGAAGCCACACAATCTTCGATTGTCGAGATGGAACCCGCGCAAGTATATATATTAATGTGGGAAACTGTACTTTGTAATTCTCTTATAAATAATAAAGTGATATTTCCTGAAATTTTGTCCCTTGTGTGATTTATTGCACATTTACTTTATTTGTATACGGATGTATACTGGCACGCCTGCGCAATATTAGTACTAAGTCGTAGTACGATCCAGGAAACACAGAAAGATCCGCCTTAGTGATTTTTCTGGTGAAACACCGGGATAATTTTGGCAGTTTTCTACTCCACATATAGATCACTGGAGTGGAGTTTAGAAATGTCTTGCAATTATGCAATGTATAGTAAGCCTCATGTAGAATAAGACAAGTAAGTACTCTCAAATGATTGCGGGTACAGTTTTGGTGAGATGTGTAGTAAGTCCACAACAGTCACTAACACTCACACTTGGAGCTCTGTTGTGGAAAAGCTCCAAGGGAAAACAGTTGATGCATCATCTGAGATGCAAGATAATAGTAAGACATCACTAGTAATACAGAGCTATGTTATAGCAAGTTATGAGACTACAGGACAGGCAAAATGGTTAAGAGGTTTTGTGCCCGGAGTTGATAATGGTTGATAACAGCAATAACCATTCAACAGATTTCACTCCTATGACAACGAGTCAATTGTGCCGCCAAACACATTGACAAGAGTTGAACGTTGTAAAGGAGACAGTCCGAAATCATATTGACAGTACTGAACAGAAAGGACGACAAGCAAATGCTTGCGGATCCGCTTACCAAAGGCTTACCACCTAGTGTGTTCAGAGAACACACAGTCGACATGGGTTTATAGTGTGGCCTATGATTTCCGGACAACTAAATGGCCCAAAGAATAAAAGAAATTTATTTCAGATCAGAGAAGTGTATTTGTGGTTGTTAAGTCTATCGGCAATAGACCGTGACGATGAAGCAGCTCTGTGCACTAATCTGTGATGGAATGAATAAGAAGATAAGAGATTAAGACAAAAGAGTACAGAAAAAGAACAGTTGAGATCAAGGGGGAGAATGTTAGTTGATCTCCTCCTGACTCGGTCCAACGACCGAGTCAGGGCCTTTGATCGCCCCTGATCGGGGGGAGCCCAGTCAAAGACTTGGCTGGTGGGCCCCTGTCGCACAGTGCCTATAAGAGGAGGTGGGGGCCACTGGCTCTAGTTACGAGGTTCATCACTACAGCCACCCCACTCCACAGAAACCCTAATCCGATCTAAAGGAGGCGCTGCCAGCGACGGGAAGCCCCACCGGCGTCGCCACTGCACCACCCCGTCGCTGCCCCAGTGAAGATCTTCACCGGCGAACCTGGTCTGGACGGATTCCCCTCCTCAACGCTTCCCGGTATGTCTCTCTACCTCTACTCCATCTCCCTTCCCTCCCTCTGTTGCGTGCACCGTGATGGTGCACCAGAAGTTCCACTTGTTTATCACAAATACCAAAAACACACCCACTGATCTGCTGCTAGACGATCCCTAAAGTCTAACCGCTCCTGTCGGGGGATGCATATTCTTCTTTCTTTATTTCGTTCTTTTTTTATCTAACTATAGATGCTACCAATGGCAGTTGAAACTAAAGTACTTGTAGAATGTTTTGTCATTGATTGAAGTTCTTGAGTCGAAGGAAAACAACAAGTGCTCGAAATTAGTTTATTGAGATGGGCGGCTTTTTGGGTGATGAATTTAATTATTTAACATATGGATCTGGTTACCAGTTGCAGGTCGCGTGTCCACTACGAACAGGAACTTCCCGGGCGGGATGGGGCACGAGGAAGGGTAGATCTACCCGGGCGTCCCCCTACACCGCCGCCTCGGCCCGAGACTTCCTCATGTAACCATCTTGATACAACAGAGTTCATGATGTAAAACAGAACCTGTAGGCTGTACTGCTATTTTTTTAATATAATGAACTGTTGTTTTTCTTTTTTTTGAAAGAAGCTGGAGGGGCCGAAGCCCCCTACAGGAAGAAAATTATTATTAGAAAGCAAAAAGGTTCAGGAATACAAAGAAGCAAGGGGGAGTAGAGAGAGAGCTGAGGAACAAGTAGCTACAGGCTACAGAAAACAAAAAACAAAAAACAATGTCCCAAAGATTAGGAGACAAAAAGAAACAAAGAAAATCTGCTCTAGGCAGCTAAGAGCTCCAGAGTTTGTATCCATGAATTAAACCTGATTTCATGACCTTGCTTGATCCGAACTTGATCGGCTTAAGTTCTTTGAAGAGAAAGCTTTTACAATCATCTCTATTTCTTCCTTGTCCTCTAAAAATTTTATCATTTCTTGCCGACCAAATAGTCCAAGCAAACCAGAATAGCAGTTTCCATGAAGTAGCATGATCTCATCGATCTTTCAAAACAACAAAAGCAAGATCAAGAAATCGATTAGTTGGGGCAAACTGAATTCCAATAATATCCCAAAGCACATCCCAGCAAAGGGGCAATCAATAAACAAGTGATGTCCAGTTTCTTCCACTAGACCATTGCAGAGAGCACAGTAGTAGTTCTCCAACTCCATTCTTTTCCTCCTGAGAAGATTTTTTGTGTTTAACCTGTCCTTCGTTAGGAGCCAAAAGAAGACTTTGTGCTTTGGTTGGGCTCTATTTTTCCATGTCCATAAGAAAGCTATATGAGCATTCAATGTACCAATCAGCCTTTTATAAACACAGCTAGAGGAGTATGACTCCTTTCCTCCAATGTTCCATTTGTTTGGCTGATCAATCAGCTCAGTATTTTCAATTAGACTGATGGTTTCCAGGGCTTGATTGTAGGCTTCATGAGAGATTGGCAGATGAAGCAGACTGAAAAAATCTATGGTGTTGCATACCTGCTGTACTGTGAGGTTCTTTTTCTTAACAAAGCTGTGTAACTCTAGGCAGGAGGTTTGCAGGGCTTGAAGACTCCAGTTGTCACTCCAGAAAAGAATGCTATCCCCAGCTTGAGTAATGGGCTTGAACAATTCTTTAAATTGGGGAAGGAGTTTAAGGATATCCCTCCACCGAAAAGAACCCTTCCTTGTATGATTGGGTAATTTACCATTTGAATAATGCTTCTCCCAAACCAAGTTGACCCATGGGATGTTTTGTCTACATTGAAGAATTTATACAAGTTCTTCATCAACGGGGCTTGATTTTGTTTTTCAATGTCTATCACTCCTAGCCCACCTTCAACCTTGGGGACACGAGATCATAGTCCAAGCAGCCTTGGGGCCTCCCTTTTCATTAATCTTTGGAACCCCTCCCAGACAATGTTTTCGAACTTATCAATTTGCTTGATGATAGCCTTAGGAAGAACAATAGAGCACATAAAAAAGGTTGGCAAAGCGAAAAGACTGCATTGACCATCCGAAGCCCGACTTGACTTAAGAATGGAGAGACCAATGCAAGTCTCCTCGGCATTTGGTTACCATGGGCATAAATTCTGGGCGAGTGGGTCTTGCAATAGTAAGAGGAAGTCCCAAATAAGTGAATGGAAGTGTGCCAATTGAGCATCCAAAAGTACCACTAACGAGGCCAATCCTTTCCTCGAGATGTTAATGGGGATCATCATAGACTTGCGAAGTTGATTTTGAGCCCAGTTGTCAAAGAGAAAGTGTTGAGCGAGAGATTTTAAGAAGAATAACTGTTTAGTGTCACCTTCAGCAATTATCAAGGTGTCATCTCGCATATTGTAACACTGGGTAGTCATCAGAGAAGCTTGTTGGAACTGGCAGATGTAACAATCCCATAGTTTTGGCTTTGTTTATCATGGACTGCAGAAGATCTGCAGCAAGGACAAATAGCAATGGGGAGAGAGGGTCTCCCTGTCTGACCCCTCTTCTGCAATGAAAAGTTTTCCCAATTGAGCCATTCAGCAGCACAGCAGAAGTTCCTGAAGAAAAAATGTCCTGAATCCATCTGATCCACTTCTGACCAAATCCTTTAGCTTCCATAATGTTTAGCATTGCTTGATGCTCAATCTTGTCGAAGGCTTTTTCAAAGTCCAATTTTAAGATAACAATTTCTTTTCTAGCATGATGGCACAGGTGAATATATTCATAGGCCCAGGCAACACAATCCTGAATGGTTCTTTTTTTTTTGATAAAACCATACTGATTGTTGTGAATGAGTTTGGTGATAACTGGCTGGAGCCTGTTTGCCAGTAACTTTGTGAGCAGCTTGATAGAACTGCTTGACGAGGGAAATTGGCCTGAAATCATTGACTCTTCTAGCATTATCAACTTTGGGGATCAAGGTAATATGGGAGGAATTGATGCTTCTCAAACAAACCGAGTGATTGAAGAACTCATTGCATAGCTCATAGAAGTCAAATCGATAATAGGCCAACACTTCTTCAAAAATTCATTATTGAACCCATCGGGACCAGGTGACTTGTCATTTGGGAGGTGCTTTATAATATTGTCTATCTCTTCTTGCTAAAAAGGTAAATCAAGGTCATGGAGATCAAGGTGTCTTTGAATAAAATCCCCTGGGTCAAACTGAGTATCTTCAAATTTAGATAAACCTAGTCGAGTTTAAAATCTTCCCATAGAATCTTCTCTTTTTCATGGTGGTTTGTGGTCACGGTTCCATCGAGAATCAGCTAGCTCACTAATGATGCTCTTTTCGTACTTCATGGTGGCACTGGCATGAAAGAATTTGGTGCCAGCATCACCCATCTGTACCTATTTTATGTTGCCCCTTTGTTTCCAGTAGATCCTTTCTTTGTTCAATGAGATGAAGAAGATGTTCTTTAATGATTTTCTGAAATTCCCATTCTTCCACGCTTAAATCTCTGTGTTCTTCTATTATCTCAAAGAACTGAAGCAGACACCTTGTATTAGCAATCAGAGTATGAAGCCCTATCTTGGCTGCCTGCCATTCCCTGAGATTCTTCCTTAGGATTTTATATTTGGCAGTAATAATCTTAGCTCTGTCAGACTGCTGAATAGGAGTGGCCCAGCTTGTATTAACAATGTTCATGAACTGCTCATTGAGCATCTAGTAATTTTCCAGTCTGAAAACCTTGCTCTTGGGAATAGCAGTGAAAATGTTGATTAGGATTGGAGTATGATCAGAAGGAGGCATATCCAATGCTTTAGCTGAGGTATTGGGGAATGAAAGAGTCCAGCTAGCAGATGTGAAGACCCAGTCAAGCTTTTCCAATAGAGGGGAAGGCTGCATGTTGGACCAGGTGTATCTTTTCCCCTGAAGAGGTATCTCATTCAGTCCTAAGTGACCGATTGCATTGTTAAACCAGTAAAATCTCGGTGATATTGCCACTGGTTTATTTCTGTCCTCTAAACACCTGATCAGATTGAAGTCACCCACAACAATCCAATCCACCATTTCTGGCATTTCAATGTTCTTGAACCAGTTCAAGAAAAGGATTTTTTTCTTCAGGTACACATGGAGCATAAATACAAGAAAGAACCCAGCTAGCATTGTTATATAAGCAAACAAACTCCAAAGATAAGCCATACATGTTACTAAAAATTTTGTTCCCAGAGAACAGACTGCTTTTCCAGAGGACCAAAATTCCCCCCGAGGACCCCACAGAGGGCAGAAAATCAAAAGCATCAAAACAGGGAGGGCAAATATTCCTTAAAAAAGGGATATCAAATTTAGATTTTTTTGTCTCCTGCAAGCAAACTATATCACAAGCAGAGGAAAGTATCTTGTTTCGATGGCATCCCATTTCCAACTAGAGTTAACCCCTCTCACATTCCAAGTGAGAATCTTCCAACATCTAAAGTTGTTCTGATTCATTACAAAAGAGAGACAAAAGGTAGGAACACCAGCACAGCAGGGTTCAACTAACTACTGAGATAAGCAGGAGACTTTGCAGCAAATGGATCAGGAGTGATCCATCCTGCCTCCTTCCTCAGGTGCATCTTTCTTGTTGCTATCCTCCTCCTGAGCAGCTTTCTTTCCTCTACCTCCAGGGGCACCAGCTCCTTTCTCCACTGCTTGACGTTTCGGCCTTTTCTTCAGAGCATGCTCCTCCAGTTTTTCAGGTTCTATTGCCACAGAACTGCAAACCCAGATTTTTCAGAGATTTAGCATTGATAGTAGGAGGTGTGGGACTGCAGGCAGTGCATCTTTTTTCAGGACAGCCAATGGGTTTTGAACCAGAAGGTTTGGTCCTGGGACTTCTTCTTACCTCAGATAGCAGAAGTGGAGTTTTTCTTTTGTTGGGTCCCTTCTTGGACAGCTGCTTGCCAGGCTCACTTTCCTCTTGAGTTGCTTCCACCTCAAGCTCCTCCAGCACCACTTTAGATGAGCCAGTCTCATCTGTATGGGAGAAGTGAAGAGAGGTGTGATGGCATTCATTAGTATCAACAGTGTGATTGGGCAGGGTGATAGGAATGAGGCCAAACTTACAGTCAAAGTGCTCCATCACATTTGTGGAAAGAAAAGATTTGGCCCATTCAGACTTTCCTGCAGAGGCTAACAAGGTTGAGAAAAAACTGAACCACTCCAGAGGAATGCTTATTTGAGTTGCTCTCGAATTACCTGGGCTAGACTTGTTGGTGGTCACAATCAGTGAAGACTCAATGGGCTGTGGATGAGGCCCAAAAAAACAAGCTTCTTTTGGCCCAGCTACCATGTTTTGAATTGTGTCCTCAAAAGGATTTTCAGGCAGCCCCAAAGTGACTTCAGGTTCATCAGTTGACTGTTTTTCTGTGTCAGTAGTGGTCTTTTCAGCTACATCAAAGTTGACCCTCATGGTCTCCTGCATTCCTGCAGCAACTGGCTCACCACTGCTAGCTTGAGAGTTGTTTTCAATTGCCATTTCCTTCCCCTTTTTCAGAGAGAGAAGGGCTGTGTGTTGATTGGTTTCTTCTTGCTCATCTATGTTCTGTTCTTCCATTCCCATCAAGTTCAAAGCTTCCCCTTGTTCAACATTGTCAGCCACAAGAACAGCTGGCTGAACTGCCTGTTGAGCCTCCAGTTCCATTCCTTCCTCTTCCTGCTGGTTCTCCATCTCAACAACTGTTGCTGCTTCAACAACTTGCTGGTTTTCCAATTCAAGCTCTACCATTTCCTCCACTGCCTGGAGATTCCCCTCATTCTGGACTGCCACCTCTAACTGTAAGTGATCATTCCCCTCCTCTGCTAACACAACCTGCATTTGAACATTTACTCCTTCCTCCTCAATGAGAGCATTGAGGTCAGGAAGTTGATCCATATCGACCTCATCTTCTAAAACATTGACTTGTTCCGCAGGTAAAACCAGGAGCTCTTCATCAACAATCTGTGGAGCTTCATTGTTGACCAATTGGACAGATTGGGTTGGAGCTGGATTATTGCTTCCTGGGCCACCTCATTGCCCTCCATTATCTCTTCTAGATTGTTGAAAGCCGGAGGGGGTTGCATAGGGTTCAGGATGACCTCCATGGGGTTTTCATCTCCCTCTAACCAGGTGTTGACGATCGTTAAGTATCAATTTTATACCGTCAACGCAGCAAGAGAAAGGACTAATATGAGTTCACCTGTTAGATATAGGGGTTACACTGACAGAATTCCACTAGTTTTGGTGATTGTCTATTTCTGCAGGGGGTTATCAGAAAGAGAACCAAAGGAGGCCCACATGTCATGATTACATAGAGATAAAGACCGAACGGGTAAAATTGTATAATCTAGAAGACTCCGAGAAGGCAAACCCCGGAAGCTGGGACCCACTGGCGGGGGTGGCCGGTCGGCCGACCCGGGGAGTCGGCCGACTCCCCACCTCCACCAATCGGTGGAGTCTCGTGGATCCCGCCTCCACCGCCTTTGAGGATGAATAATTATTGTCCATTTAGGTCGGTTTGATCCGAGGGCTGTGGTTCATCCTAGGGGGCTATATATTGAGCCCCTGGCCCCCGGGTGAAACCCTAATTCATTCAAGAGTTCATTCTCTCATCGAATTCGAGAAGCCTTGAGCCACCATCTCAATTAGAGCTCCATAGTTTAGTAGCATAGCTACATAGGAATAGATCTAGAGGGAATCAAGCCTAGCTTGGAGTCCGGATCTGTCGGAGTTCTTGGTAATTCCCTCTACATTCTTGTAATATTCATCATTGTTCGTGATACTATGAGTAGTACTTTATTCTATTCTATTATATCGACTTGACTTTACTCTATTTGATTATGTTCTCAATTATATCGTTCTTAGTTTACTTTGATTATATGTTTAGCATAGTTGGACTAGAATTATGTTTATGCATAGGATCGTATAGCACTTGCTCATTAGGCCAATGGGTGAGTGGTAGATATTGTGTAGGCATGGTGCCTATACCGTATTTATCTGCGATTGCACCCTATATTCCGGATCGTGAGGTAGATCGCGGGAGTGACATCTCCGTTGAGTCCTTTGTAGCCCTTCTCCCGAGTATAGGTCTAGCAGAACAAACCTATTACATTGAAGTCATTGCTATGTCTCTAGTCTTCTCTCGGTAATATCACTATGCATAGGTATAACCTTTTCCCGCCATGATTGCTAGATGTTCTTGCACTAATCATTGTATGCTTTGACTTTATAGTTAGAATAACATAGGATTATACCCTAGATCGTCCTAGTCCATGCTAGTGTTATAAGCTTAGAGTGCTAAGTTGAGATGGCTTATTACTATTATTTTATATGGCTAAATGCTCTCATTTATCTTATGTCATTTATCATTCATTCCTATATTTTATGTGACACTTACCCCGTATGAGATGATCGATACGAGACAAGGTTAAGCTCTCCATTATAGCATGTGCATTGCTCATCACTCATTATCCAGTGCCTTCCCTTCCCGGTGGTAAAATTATAAATAACGATACCTGGATTACTCCCTGGTTAAAATGCTACATCGGTATTATCTCGTGCGCTTTGCGGATCCCATATTTATTTCTAGTAGCGGTTGCATTATTTAGTACCAGCATTTTTGGCGCCATGTTAGGGATGACAACCTAACACCGAGTGGCGTTAGAAATGTCAACAAGCATTTTTGGCGCCGTTGCCGGGGAAGGTTGAAGGCCGGTGGATAATGAGCAGCATTGCACTAGATAATGTGATTGAGTTGTCTTTGTCATACTAACCCATCTCTGAGGATTACCCTTGTTTTGTCTACTTGTGTATCTTATGCGGGGTAATCAAGACAATTCTTCCGATAATTATATTGACGATCCAGAAGCTTTATTCAGGAAAGCCAGAAGCAGGTTGAAGAAGACCAATCAATCATCATCATCAACTCAACTTGGAAGTTTGTCAGAAGCAGAAAGTCAACCTTTCGTGCGAGACTTGACACCAGCTTTTGAACTCAAGCCTGCGCTAATCAACATGGTGCAAGCAAGCCAGTTCTGTGGGAAGGCCCATGAAGATGCTAGTGCTCATCTCCAACACTTCCTGGAGATTTGTAGCACATTCACTATCAAGGATGTCCCCAGAGATGCTATACTACTTCGCCTCTTCCCATTTTCACTCTTGGGGAGAGCGAAGCAGTGGTTCTACGCCAATAAGGAGAAGAATACTACGTGGGCACTATGTTCCACGAATTTCTTGGCGAAGTTCTTCCCCATGGGCAAGACAAATGCTCTTCGTGGGAAGATATCAAGCTTTCAAAGCAACATCATGATGAGACTGTCCCGAAGCTTGGGAGCGCTTTCAAGATTACATCCTCGAGTGTCCTCATCATGGCATGGAGAATTGGTCGCTTATGCGGACATTCTACCATGGGCTTAGCAACAAGCACACGTGAGACGATGGATGCTGCTGGAGGTGCATTCTTATCACTCACTATTCCTCAAGCCACAGCTCTTGTGGAGAAGATGGCATCCAACCAAGGTTGGAGTGAAGAAAGAACTCGAGACCCGCAAGAGAGGTGGAGGAATGCACCAGTGAAAGAAGTAGACATGCTGTCTCGCCAAAATGGATTTGCTAATGAGGAGGCTCGATGAGAGAGCCCCGAGAAGAAAGAAGTCATGCATATACATGATGCTCGCATGACATGTGAAGAGTGTGGAGAGCGGGCACACAGTGCTAACCGCCCGTAGCTGAAGGAGGACGTGAACTACCTCAACAACAACAACAACAACAATTACTACCGTCCTCCGAGAATCAAGGTTGGAATCGCAGCCGAGGCCTAACTACTCGGCAATTATTCGAGGCAACTATCAAGGTAACAACTCTTCCTACAATAATTACAAACAGCCTCCTTTGAGAGAGTTAGTCTTTGAATCAAGGCAAGATGATGGACAATCTGTCCAAAAAGCGACATCAAATGACAAGGTCCTAGAGACACTCGGCAACAGAATGGATGGCTTTTCCAATGCCATCAAGAGTCGGCTCGGCTTCAACAAGATACTCGAGTCGCGGGTGCAACGGCTTGTTAACCTTGCTCCCTCCATCGGCCAAGGTAACGGCGGGACAACCCGAAGAGCTCGAGACCGCAAATCTTGTTGATATATTCAATGTAGAAGATAGCCGGAGTGATCCATCGAAGGGGTCATGGATTGACTCAACTCTGCCAATCAAGAAGGGCGATCCAGGGAGACCAGTCATTCCGATCTCCATTGGAAGTACCAACTACAATGAAGCAATCTGTGACTTCGGTGAAAGCATCAACATCATGCCAAGAGTGATATATGAGAAGCTATTCAGATGCCCCTTAGCATACACAACTATGTGCTTACAGCTTGCAGATCAGTCACTCCGTGTTCCTTTGGGAATACTTGAAGATATATGTGTACGAGTGGGCAACTCGTATATTCCAGAGACTTCGTGGTAGTAGATACAGGCGTGATGAAAGGTCCCCCGTCATTTTGGGACGACCATTCTTGAACACCGCTGGAGCCATCATGTATGCCAACACCGCCAAGATCATCTTCAACATCAAGGGCAGAGAGAAACCTTCTTCTTCAAGAACAGAGTGCTGCAGTTCCCAGCACACCCTCATCAACAGAACAGCGAGAAGAAGAAGAATCCAGCTAAGAAGAACAAGAATAAGAAGACCAAGAAGACGGAGACAGTGAGGATGGTCACTGCAGTCCACAAGGAGCATGACCACTTACTCGAGATCCCCACGTCGATCAAGAAGGATGACCCAGGTGTCCCAACCATTCAATGCTCCATCAACGAAGCTCTTTCAATAAAGGCATGCTCGTGACACCGGATCGGCGTCAACATCATGGCCAAGGTAACTTATGAGTATCTATATGGCACTATGCCTTTGGAGCCTACCTATGCACGGCTGCGAGATGGCGGATCGACATTCCGCTTCGTCGAAGGAGAAGTGAAGGATGTCCTCATCGAGATAGATGACCATTATGTCCCTACGGACTTCCTAGTCATTGACATGGGAGATGACTACGATCCTCCAATCATCCTAGGAAGACCATTCCTGAACACCACCAAAGCTATCATCTATATCGGGACCGGAGAGATCCATTTCCACTTTCCCACTGAGAAGGTACGCCGCTACTTCAATAATAATTATATAATCACTGAGGAGCCCAAGAAGAACAGAGCAAGGAGAAGGCAGCGTACCCGTCGCCAGAACAAGAAGAACATCATTACAGATGGATGGGCTGACTATGAGGGAGAAGTGTCTAGATATGAAGATCAGTACCCAGAAGAGAAGAACATTGTAGAAGAACCCGAAGAGGTGTTACCAGAAGAGAAACAAGTGGTCCAAGAAACTTCCTCCTCAAGGTCATCTTCTCCAACAAAGAAGGTGTGGAAAGTAAAAGTAAAATCAGAATCAATTCCTACACACGAGGCGACGTCATCGGAGGCGCCAGCCAATGCGCCCCTTGAAAGATGAGCGAACATGACAAGTCCTGTTCGGAGGACTTAAAACCACCGAACGCCGCGCCAAGAGGTAACTTGGTATTTATCAGCAATTACTTTTTCAGCATTGTATTTTTACCTTAGCATATTTATTTTCCTACTAGCATCGTAGTTGCATCTTTATTCTTTTATCTTGCATTAGAAAAGAAAATAAAGATGTTGTGCATTTGCATCCAGAAAATCGTCAAGCCCCATGTGGATAGTCATTCACTGTGGTGGCACAAAAATAACTTCTCAGCATATTTACTTTCCCCCGTCTCGCATTCCTTAAATAATAAAAAGATAAAAATATTTCTTGTGATCTGTTAGAACAAGTCTAAGTTGGGAAAGTTCTAGACAACCGAGGCCTAGAGGTTTTATCACTAACGCTTAATCAGTCCACAAGCTTTGTTGTCTATTTGAGCTTCACAGAACATCAAGGATCAAGAAGAGCTAACAAGCAGAAGGACATCCAGTCCCCTGTCGGAGTGCTTTGCCCGCGACACTTGAATTTGTCTCCAACGGCAACTATCTATGACACTCTTGGAGGACTAGAACGTCTTGGTGCACTGTCGCAACATCAATGAGACTATGTCAACATCCGGCTTGGGGGAGAGCATCCCCGTATACCAAGCTAAGTGTCTCCAACTTATCTAATTATGCTTTATTAAAGTATGCTTTGTTAAAACAACTAAAAAAGATGCATAACCATAGAAACGCAGAAAGATTTTCTTATTTATCTTTTCTACTTTTGGAGAGCTCTTGCAACTGTCTTTAAAAGTGATCCCTAGAATAAACTCTACATGGAGATGATGAATAGTTGCTCGCCGTAATTCCTTTCAAGTACCTAGTTTTCAACCTTGCACTCTCCCGAGTTTTGGACACAACTGTTTAGATTTGAGATTTGCTCGAACTGAAACTTGTGGGTAGCGAACACTTGATCTAAGTCTAGGTGGTTGACGGGTATGATATGGGAAGGTTTTGAGCTGCTTTGTCCATCTTGTTCCTAGAGATACTAGAGTTAGGAGAATTTATCTTTGAAAATATTAATTCCTGCATGATGAGTTCCTTTATGATGAGAGTTCAAATTCCTACCCAGCCATATATTCATGCTTACTAGATTAGGAAAAACCCATCTGTTTATATAGATCATATTGTAGGTTTGAGTGTAGACTTTATAGGCATTGAGTGTGGTTATGTGGACCCATAAGGAATTAGTCACGCAGTAAAGTCAATACTATGTGCTCTCCATCCATTGATCTATGCTACTTACGTCCTCGAAGCATGCACCCATTTTATAAATGTTATATTCATTACGTGCTACTTCTGTTCCTAGAAGTACCACCCACATATAGATCTATATCCACCACATATTGTGCTATCTCTACCCTGGAGATACGCACTTATGCTACTCCTACCCTAGGAGTACGCATTCCCCACATATTGTGCTATCTCTACCTTAGAGACACGCACTTATGCTGCTCCTACACTGGGAGTACGCATCCATCCATTCATCCATCCACATATACATACACCATTCATTTCACATCATCCAGAAAAGGTTCCATTCCTATCCTGGGAGTGAACATCTAGATATAATCATCGCCGTTCTATTTGCCTACACAAAAGCTCCAGTCATTATCATTTCAAGTTATACACTCCCTGTGCTAAAGTTTCGTTTCCAGAGGATTGGTTGCTCTAAAAAAAAAAAGAGAGAAAAGAAGAAAGAAAGAAAAAGAAAGAGTAGCCAAGTCCTTCCAGTCAAGAAGTTTCAAGGTTTCCGAATAAAGGGAGTCATGTTATCCCCAAAGGAGCGAGTGTAGAAGTAGATGTTCACCAGTTGAGTACCCCTCATAATCATTTTCTTATCACCATCATCCTATCATCATCTCATCCATTCCACTTCCTCATTCACATGCACATATGACTTTATTATTATTTTAGTTCCTATTGGATCCATGTCTTAAGCCGTGCAATATATGCAAGTGAGTTGAGTGTCTCCCCACCTATGAGCTCCACATAAGCCTATTAGAAAGTAGGGTGAGAGAGAGAAGGCACTTTCCACTATGCCTTAGTTCCACAAATACCACATATTCTGAGAGAAGAGGGAAGGCATACACTACTCATGCCTTGGAGAGGATCCAGAAATACCACAAATGAGAGACTTGAAAGGTTCATACAAGGAACTCTGAGTTTTATTTCAAAACTTTGCAAAAACTCCGGGATAATAGTTGATCGAAGAGCGAGAAACATGGCGCTTGACTTGACCGTTCTATCTTTCAACTACTCAAGACCCAAGTGACGGTTACAAGCCCCGTGGTGAAAGGTAATATGAGTGAGTTTTGAGTCAGGATAGTTCACTCTAATCCAGAGGAGAGTTCTTGTTTGAACGCATGTGTACTTGTGAGGAGTGAAAGCATTGTAGCAACTCCCGATCCATCGAGTCTATCTTTGCTCGGGGACGAGCAAAAGGTAAGCTTGGGGAGTTTGTTGACGATCGTTAAGTATCAATTTTATACCGTCAACGCAGCAAGAGAAAGGACTAATATGAGTTCACCTGTTAGATATAGGGGTTACACCGACGTAATTCCACTAGTTTTGGTGATTGTCTATTTCGCGGGGGTTATCGAAAGAGAACCAAAGGAGGCCCACATGTCATGATTACATAGAGATAAAGACCGAACGGGTAAAATTGTATAATCTAGAAGACTCCGGAAGGCAAACCCTGGAAGCTGGGACCCACACAGCGGGGTGGCCGGTCGCCGACCCGGGGAGTCGGCCGACTCCCCCCTCCACCAATCGGGTGGAGTCTCGTGGATCCCGCCTCCACCGCCTTTGAGGATGAATAATTATCGTCCATTTAGGTCGGTTTGATCCGAGGGCTGTGGTTCATCCTAGGGGGCTATATATTGAGCCCCCGGCCCCCGGGTGAAACCCTAATTCATTCAAGAGTTCATTCTCTCATCGAATTCGAGAAGCCGAGCCACCATCTCAATTAGAGCTCCATAGTTTAGTAGCATAGCTACATAGGAATAGATCTAGAGGGAATCAAGCCTAGCTTGGAGTCCGGATCTGTCGGAGTTCTTGGTAATTCCCCTCTACATTCTTGTAATATTCATTATTGTTCGTGATACTATGAGTAGTACTTTATTCTATTCTATTATATCGAGACTTGACTTTGCTCTATTTGATTATGTTCTCAATTATATCGTTCTTAGTTTACTTTGATTATATGTTTAGCATAGTTGGACTAGAATTATGTTTATGCATAGGATCGTATAGCGCTTGCTCATTAGGCCAATGGGTGAGTGGTAGATATTGTGTAGGCATGGTGCCTATACCGTATTTATCCGCGATTGCACCCTATATTCCGGATCGTGAGGTAGATCGCGGGAGTGACGGTCTGTTGAGTCCTTTGTAGCCCTTCTCCCGAGTATAGGTCTAGCAGAACAAACCTATTACATTGAAGTCATTGCTATGTCTCTTGTCTTTTACGGTAATATCACTATGCATAGATGTAACCTTTTCCCGCCATGATTGCTAGATGTTCTTGCACTAATCATTGTATGCTTTGACTTTATAGTTAGAATAACATAGGATTATACCCTAGATCGTCCTAGTCCATGCTAGTGTTATAAGCTTAGAGTGCTAAGTTGAGATGGCTTATTACTATTATTTTATGTGGCTAAATGCTCTCATTTATCTTATGTCATTTATCATTCATTCCTATATTTTATGTGACACTTACCCCGTATGAGATGATCGATACGAGACAAGGTTAAGCTCTCCATTATAGCATGTGCATTGCTCATCACTCATTATCCAAAGTGCCTTCCCTTCCCGGTGGTAAAATTATAAATAACGATACCTGGATTACTCCTGGTTAAAATGCTACATCGGTATTATCTCGTGCGCTTGCGGATCCCATATTTATTTCTAGTAGCTTGAGTTGCATTATTTAGTACCAGCATTTTTGGCGCCATGTTAGGGATGACAACCTAACACTGAGTGGCATTAGAAATGTCAACACCAGGGCATGTTCAGATCAATCTCAATCTCATCAGGTGGCTGGTTTACATTTTGGTTGGCCATTTGCTGGCCTTGCTGACCCTCTTGTGGCCAAGGATCCCATTCTCCATTTCCCTCCACTTGATTCTGCTGTCCATTTTCAGGTAGCTGTTCATTCTGCTCTATCAGGTGGTTATCATTCGGGTCTTCTTGGTGATGATTCAGATGCAGATGATGAGGGCCAGCCCCAGGTTGCCCTAATCCAAAATAATCAAACGGTTGGTTCGAATAAGCCGATCGGGAAGCGGCTCCTCATATGGTGCCCCAATACCCAACATGTCATGTCAAGAATTTCACACCGAACCGTCCACGAGTTGCTCTCAAAACCTTTGATTCAGAAAAGACAATGAAGTGCGGGACCGACATAACATCGTAACTCTTGCCCCGATGATGATTCTGGTTTCCTCTTCCTCATCTCTCTCGCAAAACAAAAATCTACCAAAAGACCCAATTGCATCTTGAAAAAAATCCTCCTCATGATAATCCGAGGGAAAATCCATGAGCATCAGCCAACATTCAGCATTATAATTTACCCTACGCCAGTTTCTCCCTTCATTATGCTTGAAGAAGGTCAGATGCACGTTGTCAAAAGGAATCGGGCCAAGCTGAACCAGAGCATCCCTATCAATGATAGTATTGAAGCGGACATAAGCATGTCCCAGACTGCTACGCTTGACAGCAAGGATTTCAATTCCTCTGATTATAAAGAACTCACGGAGCACTTCATCCACGGCAGCAAAGTCAAGGACATTACCCGGCAAAGGATTGATGACCACGATGGCCAGGTTTTCATTCCTCGGAGCCCTCCACCTTGAAGCCACGGCGCGCGTCATGGTCGGCCGGTTGATCACATCCTGCCACACCATCATCTCCGGCACAAACGGCCTGGGGTCGGCCCTCTGATAGGCCATGCCGTCGATCTGCTCCTGCTCCGACACCGATCTGGGGTTGCACTGTAGCAGCTCGCCGGGGTTTTTTGGGTTTCTGGAAGGGGGAGGAGCACTCGAGGTGGAATGTGAGGGGGTTGCGAGTGTGAGCACTGTTTCCTCGATAGGTGGAGAGGTATTCAGGTCTGGGATCGATGGGCCGGCCATCCGGGAATGCGGGGAGACGGCCCAGGAAGGAGTAAATGTCTGGCCAAGTTTCAATGCAGCCCAAGAGGAGCCTGCCGCCATGGCTCTGTCATCGACGAACCTGAGGATTAGGGGTTCAGAGGGGCCCGACAAGGCCATTTGTTTGAACCAGTTAGCGTGCGCTGGAGGCGCCGCCGCTTCTTTGCCTTTGTCGCTGCCTTGTCGAGCCTCGATGAGCACTGTGGGACACGAGGCCGTGACGTGCCCCGATTCAAGGCAGACTCTGCATCTGATTGGCCAGCGACAGGCATGCCTATGGTGACCTGGCAGCAAGCATCGCGGGCATGGCCAGCTTGGAGCGGCGCTGTTGCTGATGGCCATGGCACCACCGCGTCGGAGTTGGGGACGACGATCCGACCCAGAAAAATTTTTATAATTCCGGGCCACTTGGCTGCGCTCAGGGGGAGGAAAGAAGAGCCGAGACTTGACCGGGGCATGAGTAACAGGAACAGCATTTGCTCCCGTGAGCAAAGCTTCACCGGCCGACTGATCCAAAGAGGGACTAGAGGCAACAACCCTACTCCCAAGAGGGATGGAGTTGGCCTCTGTGAGCGGCACGTTGCCAGACAGCTGTTCCTTGTTGAGGTTGAGGGATCTGATCCCTCCTATGGGAACAGAATTGGCTCCAGAGAGAACAGAGGGATTTCCCAGACGAGCAACCGGCTGCTGTCTGTTCACAACTTTGTCAGAGGAACGAACAGGGATAGATTTCCAAGATCGAGCCTCTTGAGCAAGAAAATTTCTAAACTCACTGCGCCAGTTCGGGCCGCCACCACCCCAGAGGTGGAAGAACAGCTTATAGGAGGAGCATTCAAAAGAAGAGAGATTTCTTATGTAAATGCCAACCTCTTTTGAGGCAACAGCAAACTGGAACACATGATCTCTCAATTGCCAGACATTGAATAGTTTAGCAGATCCTCCAATAGTAGCTTGGAGGATCAGGGGCACTGAGGCCGTAGTCAGCCTAAACTTGCATCGCCCAAAGGAAACAACAAGGAGGAAAGGATCATTCGCCGAGAGCGACACCGGCAGACCAAGAGTAGACCGGAGCTCTTCTTCGAGCTGAAGACCGACAGCGAACGAGAGGCCGGGAATAAGCGAGGAAGGGGGCGAACTCACGTGAGGGGCTGCCATGGCAGCCTGGAGGAGAGGGGTCCCCGGCGAGGGGGTCGACGTCAGCAGGGGAGCAGGCTCGCCAGTCCTGCCATCACCACCCCCCACTGAAGAAGCTCGGCGGCGAAACGGGGTGGCGACAAGAATCTGCGAGCGCGACGGAGACCGGGAAATGGCAACCCGGAGATGGAGCGGCGGCGCCTCGGAGCGGTCACCGGCGGGGAGCGGCCACGGCGGGCGCCCGCCCCGGCGGGGTCACCAACAGGGAGCCGAGCTCAGACATCGCTCTCACACATTTGGTGACCTATGATGTTTCTTGAAACATTCACAATTCAAGTACGGATGAGACACGGCCTATCTAGAAAGATTAGAGCCATCAACATCAGGCCGCTGTTTTTCGTGTTGAACTTTAGTTTAGGCGTATCATTCGTTGAGGAATAAAGTGCATGTCGCGAGGTTGTCATGTATGGTTTTTCATTATTACAGTGTACTACCAAGAATATACTTGACTGTTTCAAGGAAAATACATTCTTGTGGTTCATACAAAAGGCAGTTTCTAGACTCCCTACTCATTACAAAAGGCCATTGGCAGGCCATTGGCAGATCTTGTGGTTCATTACACTGAATGCTTTTCTTACAATGAATTGAGAAACAAACTCAATTGATTTTTCATATTCTGCACGTCAATGCTCTGTACTAGGAGTGAATGCCATATTGTGAGTATTAACTATCAACCCATATAAATGACAGATCTATTGCATAGTTGGAAAAGCGAATATACAGTTCATACATCATGTTACTGGCAAACTCATATTTTTTGAGAAGTACCAGTAGCGTAATCTTTACTGACATTGAGAGATGATATGGAGTCATCTCTTCTGGGTTTTGCAACAAGCCTAAATGACACACCTGGCATACTTGAGGTTTCCCCCTCACCAATCTTAATTATAGCATTTGGTGAGTAGTATGCAGATGCAGGCCCAATCTGCCATCATTGTAAAGGAATATGGGAAAGGAAACAGATGAACTTAGTCCATAATAGGTTTGATTTAGAGCAAAAGCCACTCACGAAGTAGCAGTTTCTTGGACATAGACAAAATGTGTATTTATCAACCACATGACACCACTTTGACAAGTAATGATCACTGATAACATATAGTCACAAGACCAGCAAGTACTAGTAAGCCAAGGTGACTAACAAACCTATACCACAATGCAAGATCACATACACAAAACAATTAACACTTATATTGATGTGCTAAGACCAGCTTCACTGGCAGACGCAAACGCGAATGCAAACGGTTTACAGTTACGCAACAGCTGCAGCGGCAGCCTCCATCACTTCCGCAACCCTTGCGTTCCAGCATGCAGCCTGCAAACTTGGCGGCGGTACGGAGGAAACGCAACCGCGCACGCGGGGCCCATGCGCCCACTCGCTGCTCGCCGCGTGCCACAGAGAGGGGGACCGGGGGAGGTAGAGAGGAAGAAGGACCCGCCACCAGCCATGGACGCCGCCGCACTCGCCTGCTCGCCGGCGAGGCCGGCCGCGAGGCTGGCTGCTCACGCCCGCGATGGAGGCCCGTGGCCCGACTCCGAAGCAGCGGCGGCGCCTGCAATGGAGCCTAGTTCGGTGGCCGGGACGAGGAGGAAGAGAGCTCGCCATGGCCGGAGTCAGGGGAGGAGGAGGAGAAGATGCTCGGAGGAGCAGCGCCACCGCGGCGGCGGCGGCCGGCCCGGACACGCCGCCTCGAGGACCTGGCGGGCGGCCACAACGCCGGCCACCTCTGGTGCCGTCGCGCGGGCGCGGACGCGGGCCGCCAGCGCCGCCGCGCGCCCGGCCGGCCGGCCGCCGCGCGCGCCCGCTGCCCTCCATGGGCACCCGCCGGGGGAGGACATCGCGTCGCCATGGCCGGGGGCCGCGCTCGCGTTCGCATGCCATGGCCGGGGCGCCGAGGTCGCGTCCGCGCGCCATGGCCGGGGCGCCGAGCTCATGTAGTTGCGCCCTTCTACGACGGCCGCGCAGAGGAGGGAGGAGAGGGCCGGGCGGAGGGTGGCCGCGTCTAGCTCCGGCGGTGGCGTTTGGGGCATGGGCCCGCACGGCCAAGAGGCCGGCCGCACTACGCGCTCGCCGGGGAGGAGGACCGCCACCGCGCGCTCGTCCGCCGGCCGTCCCGCGCGCTCGGCTCGCCACTGGAGGAGGATTGAGGCCGGAGGAGAGGGAGGAGAGGCCCCGTGCGAGTGCGCGACCCCCGCTGCCGTCCGCTGGCGTGACCGCCCGTGTCGTGTACTACTCGATGAGAACGAGAAAATCCTGGATGAGGAGAGAGAGAGACCGGGGAGGGGAGAGAAAAACAAAAAAAAATCCTGCAAGTGGGCCCTAGAATGGTATAGAGGAGGATATTGAGTATGGATGAGTGCGGAAGAATTAAGTTTAGAGGAAAGAATATTGATGACCAGGATAAAATATTCCTTTAGAGGGATGAATATAGAGGTTGATGAGTGCGGGTAGTCTAAGGATATAGCATAAACCATACTGCATAAGCAGCTACCCTACAATAGAATATACGGTACCACCAAGTCGTGCGTGCATGACATATCACCCCATGGTGTAGTTTTACGGCTGTGTTGGAGATGGGGTCATTTTAAGATGTTTTCCCTCCGTCGGAGTAGGACGTCGTCAGGGCGTTGATTATTACACTCAACACATAGCAAGTAGAATGGTAGACTTGTGCCTCGATCTGTATGGTTGACGTATATGTGTTTGAATTCATATGGTAGATATGATGCTACATGCATTGTACGTAAGTGAGCAGGTTATGTAAGCTTGTTTTTACGTGAGCGAAGCATGCTCTTGTATGTGAGCAAAGCAGTGGCAGGTTGAGCGAAGGCGACTGACTGCACGATGTGGTAGCTATATGCCTTTGTATGTTAGCGAGCAAGGACGACTGACTACACGATGCATGCTTTTGTATAAATACCTCTCTAAGGCCACTTCGATCCCAGCAGCGCCACAAGCAGCTAACAATAACAGCAGGTCACAAGTACTGCAGCTTGACGACATCCATGGCTCTGCTAGTGCTAGCTATCTTTCTTCTTCTTCTTCCCAGGTCCGGCACCGGAGAGAGATGGATGGATCCAGAAATGATGGCAGGAATTATCGTTAAAACAGAGTGGCCGGAACTGGTGGGGCGGGGGTTCTACAATGCGTCCTTGACCATCCTGGCCGAGCGCCCGGACACGCGACTCAACATAGTGGACCTCGGGCCGGACGATGATCTTCCCGATGATTGGGGAACCGACTTCACACGTGCCATCGTCAGGGTCGACGGCACCACCATGACAGTGCTGGGTGCCCCGGACTACCCTGATCCACCATGTCCAAAATGTGGCTAGCTAGCTGCTTCGATTCACATCCTGTTGCATGCTTGCATTTGGCCAGCTGCCGATCTATTTACATATTTACTACGTGTGTTCAATGGAATAATATGCGATGTCTGATCGATCGCAATAATGCATTTCGATGTATGGGTGTGATGAATAATCCATCGTGTAGTTTGATGAGTGTTACAGAATAATAATATGAATGAATGGTGTGCTTTGTTCCCATCATGTTTGTAAATTCTAGCTCTATTGTGTGTTCGCTTTGACTATGGCATGTGTTCCTTGTTCTCCTTCGTCTCTTATACGAACAGACAAAGAGGCATCTCGGCCTTATTATATATCTGGAAGGAGTCCAGATTTCTCTTCAAGTTAAACTCATGCTATGTATCTATGAACAGTGTTGCCATTGAGCATCTCTTTGTCATCGGAGTTTTGGGTGGCTTCACTCGACTTGTTTGGTTGTGGTCAGAGGTCAGTTCTCCAAAAAAAGGGTGTCAATTCTAAGCCTATGGACTCGCCGGCTTGTGGTCCCTGACTTGGCAAACAGATCATTTTGCCTACATTAATTGTTCGACATGTAGCAGTAAGCTAAGGCGTCGTGTGTCTCCAAGACCCCAACTAAAATTAGTAGAGAGAGAATCGTTTGTTTATAACACGGGTCTGATAACCCTGCAAAAGAAAGCGAGATTTTGTAAATCATACTACGACATTTTTTTTGAAAACAACACATGTGCAAAGTGGACGAAAAGTGTTCCGGATGCCATCTATATTAGTTTAGAACAAAAATTGGCTTGGAACTTTGGGACTGCATCAAAGGATCCTTTGTGATTATATCGAGTATATGACCAAATGGGTCTAGCCCGATGGACGACCGGCACGGGC
The DNA here is from genome assembly GCA_018135685.1 of Themeda triandra. Lineage (NCBI taxonomy): Eukaryota > Viridiplantae > Streptophyta > Magnoliopsida > Poales > Poaceae > Themeda > Themeda triandra. The sequence continues at coordinate 41,789 of JAENPR010001219.1, forward strand.
ACAGGAACAGACACGACACAAAGGCGTTGTAGTGCGCCATCCCTGGCCGGCGACAACTGTCTATCCGCATCTCCTCTTGTCTCCCACAGTCCTACCCACATCTCTGGCTCCCATCTCCTGGCTCGCATATGGGTCTCACCCAAGTCGTGAGGCAAGGCTGCTAGAGTGGACGATCGATGACTGTGATGGAGGGCCGGAAGGGTCAGCCACACAGCCGGACGATGTAATCGAGAACGGAGGATGGACAAAATTGTGAATGATGTTTGCTCGCTCGGGGAAGCTTTCCTAAAGTTTCGTAGAATGGTAGACTTGTACCTCGATAGACCCGAATGTTAGACTTGTTACTGTTTTGTAAGTGAGCGAGGCATGCTTTTTCTGAGTGAGCGAAGCAGTGGCAGTCTCAGAGAGAGAGAGAGAGAGAGAGAGAGAGAGAGAGAGAGAGAGAGAGAGAGAGAGAGAGAGAGGACGACTGCTACACGATGTGAAGCTGCATGATTTTGTACGTTAGAGCGAGGGCGGCAACTGACTACACGATGCATGCATGCTTTTGTACTCGGTAGGCCACTTCTCAGCAGCACCACAAGCCCGCAGCTAATAACAGCAGGCCACAAGTGCTTGTGCAGCTCGACATCCATCGCCTGCTAGCTACCTCTCTTCTTCCTCCTTGTCGTCATCGGAGAGAGAGATGGATCGAGAAATGCTAGGGTCGGTGGTAAAAACGGCATGGCCGGAACTTGTGGGGCAGCCGTATTACACACTTTGTGCCAGCGCTCGGACGCGCAGATAAGAATAATAAGAATAGTGTACCTCGCACCGAACGAGGATCTTCCTGATGAGATTGGCCATCTGACTACACACGCACGTCTCGTCAGGGTCGACTCCACCTTGACCGTGCTTGGGTGAGCCAGACTACCCTAATCCACCGTGCCCAACATGTGGCTGGCTAGCTAGCTTCTTCGATTCACAGCTAGCCTGCTGCATGCTTTGCATTTGGCCGGCTAACTGTCGATCTATATATATATATATATACCTACTACGGTGTGATGAACAGAACAATATGTGATAGATGTATGATAACCGTCGCCGAGGTCAGCCTAGACTTAGAGTCGTAACTATAGTTGACAATAATCTAACACCATACATAAAAAATATATATATTGCAAATATTAGGCATCATACATGAATAAATGTAACGACAGCATAATTTGAGCAAAAAACATTTGTAATAGTGGTTCTCTTATAGTTTCACCCTGCGAGTACGATCATTCATATTTTGGAACAAACTATGATATCATCATTTGGAATTGCGTCAAGAAATTCTTGTTCAACGATGCAAAATGACATGATCATTCATAAATCCATGGCCGATTCGGTTCTGCAGGTCTGTCTTCACTGTTTCCACGGTTGAGAAAGAAAGATGCACAAGTTTGAGGAGCCGATATACCAAAGGAAAAGAAAGATGTTTGTTTGTATCCACCATCATTTTACCAAGCTCGGAAATAGAGGCCACCTGGGCAAATCTAGCATCAACTCGCACAGTGTCAATGTAAAGATTAAGGTCAATAATAAGATCATCTAGGTCGTTTGGATTAAAATCATCAGCATATGCCTTAAGCCAATTCCATCGAACTCTCAATTTTGAATGCATCAAAAGGATTACATCCTTCCATCGTGCTTTGATTGCCTACCAAATTATTCAGATCCAATCAATAAACTTTCAAATGCAAGTAGATATTGAATATACATTTAAGGAACACAAGTAGATTCAATCACTAATTTACTTACGTGCCATGTTTGCTGGAGGACAGAGACGATCTGCCTCTGCCGATCTAGCAGCCTCGATCTCTGGGAATCGCCGAGTTGGAGTCTCGGTGAGTATCGCGGCGGCAGGCGGCAGGCGGCGGGTGGGGAAATTGACGTGGCAAGCCACCGTACTCATGCCAATAGTAGTCCATACATGTCAACTCAATACACGTACATGCTTGCATGGGCTATGCACAAATCGCTTCATGCAGGCCCATAATTAAGTCGCTTCATGCAGGCCCATAATTAAGATTATATTAGTGGCCGCTAACGGCCAGCACTGTCAGCCCAAATATTCTTCGCTTATATATCGGGCCTTTGCATAATAGCGCAAACCGGGCAAAATAATATACAAATTCTTATGCCACAGCGATTGTACACGTATATACCGGGCAATGGGCTTAATTAGGGCCTAGTGCTCACGGCAAGCCGCACGTAAGAGAGATTATTTGATGGGCCATTCCCGAGTCATATATATAGTACAAAAGAATGTTTCGTACTAAGCGAAGCATGCTTTTGTAGGTGACCGAAGCAGTTCGCTCAGCAAGGGCGACTAATGCACGACGATATGGTAGCTGTGCATGCTTTTGTACCTTAGCGACCGAGGGTGACTGACCACACGATGCGTGGTATAGCTGCATATTTTTTGTACCTGAGCGCACATGCGTACTATGTATATCTCTTGCGACAGGCCACTTCTCAGCAGCAGCACAAGGGTCACAAGTAGCTAGTGCACCTCGGCGTCCATTGCCCTGCTAGCTACCTCTCTTGTAATACTTCTTCATCATCATCTTCTTCTTCCCCGGCAGCTAGCACCGGAGAGAGATGGCGGATCAAAAAACGGAGTGGCCGGATCTGGTGGGGATGCCGTACTCCGATGCGGAGCAGATCATCAAGGACGACCGCCCGGACGTGATAATCGTGGTCCTCGACCTGGAGGAGAATCTTCCCGATAACTGGCCATACATCAACCTCCGTGTCTGCGTCAGGGTCGATCCTGACTTATCGTGCGTGCAGGACCCATTTCCACGATGTGGCTAATAAGCGCTTCTTCGATTCACTGCCTGCTGCGGCTTGCACTGGCTTGCCGATCTACATATATGCTACTTTACTGTATATGTGTGCAAGGGGGCATAATATGCAATGCCGGATCGATCGCAATGCATTTCGACGTATGGGTGTCACGAGTAATCTACTGTGTATTTCGATGGGCGTTATAAAATAATTAATGAAGCTTGCGTTTTTCTTCCCATGGATCATTACGTACTACTGCTAGCAGCTAGCTTTGCCCAAATAGTCGTACAATGCATGATACGACTACTGAACAAGAAACGCCAGAGCGCTAGCTTGTGTCCACACTCTGCTATGGCCTCTGTTCGCTTTATTACCATACACTACCACAAACTCGAACCGCCTTGGGTGCCTAAAACCGCCAAGAAAATGATTCTTGACTACAAACTGTCAAGCAAACACACTCAAAAAGATAGAAGCTAAGGAAAATTAGTTAATTTTTTTGGCGTTTTTGGCACTCAAGAATGATTACCTTGGAGAGGTTGGCCGCCAAGGAAAAACTACAACTAGACTTAATTTGCCATAGTTCCAAGGAAATATTACGACCGCTAAGGAAATATTACGACCGCCAAGGAAAAACTACAACCAGACTTAATTTGCTTGAGGGTCGACCACTGCCAAGTAAATTAATTGTCTTGAGGGTCCAGAACCTCCAAGGAAACACTATAAACTACCAAGGTAATTGTTGTTTCCTTTTCGGCCCTTCTCTGATTTCCTTGAGAGCCAGCCCCCAAGAAAATCTATGCTTATAATAATAAAAAATGTCAGTAATCAATATATTCTAGTACACTAGTCACTATATTCAATTGACACATGATAAAAAGGTTCCCAGCCATTACATTGACGTAAAATATCCATACAAATATTACACTGCATTTATCATTCATCCTTACATGAAGTCCATAAATGACAACACACATGTCACTAATAGCTTCTAATTCTGGACACAATACATCATTGATATTTCAACTGGATCTAGTTGCATGATAGTAGAACACAATGTACCTTGCAACATGAATTGTTACTCACTGATTAGGCGTCAGCACCGCTGCCTAGACAGCAATGACTGTAATCACTGCCAGTATCTAGAATCCCACCCCCCTACACCCTAACCTAACATATATATCACAACAAAAATAATCTAGTAGTATAATTTGATAATTTTTCAATAATTCTCATAATAAACTTATTTTATATATAAATATTATTAATATTTTCTACAAACTAGGCAAATTTGAATTGACCGACACGAATCCCACGGTGACACATTTTGGAGTACATAATAAAATCATTCAAAGCACAATAAGATAATAAAATTATCCCTATGAACACCCTTTTGGGCTAAGCCGATAGATCTTGAGATGAATGTGTGGCTACTGCCAATAAAAAGAATAGCGCATACGACTAAAGAATAATGCCTTAGATCCTTGAATACATATAAGAATGTGAGCAACTATGCCAACTTGATGAATTAACTGTCGCAAAAAAAAAACTTGATGAATTAACCCAGATAGATCACCAACAGGAACTTAACCAGGATGATCACTACAGGAAGACAGAGTACTAGTGATAAAACTTTGCCACTAATGTCCATACTAATTGTGATAGAACTAGTTTCCATCACAGTTATGTTATATATATTAGTCACAAAATGAAAATTTCCCTCAGAAAACATCTTTAGTGGCAACAGTGTGGTGAAACATTGTTTTGTCACTATTGTAACATGACATTTGTGGCAATAAAAATGGGTCCTGACGAGATACTAACATATTGGTACGTTGGACCTCATGATCAAATTAAGGTTCCCGACCGAGAGAGACCCCGACAGATGCCAGTCAAACTCCACCTTATTTTCTTTCCTTTTCTCCATCGTTCCCTGTGGCTGCAACCGCTGGACGGAGCATTTCCAGCCGCCCCCAAGCTCGTTGCTCCGCGAAGCGACGACGAGCTCACCGAAAGTCGGCGGCGCGTGCCGATGCCCCTGTCCATGACAGGTCGCACTTGCAGCGCTCAGTAAGCTCGCCCACGGCCGCAGCCGCATATCTCAACGAGTGTCTCCGGCTGCCACCCGCCGGATCCAATGAATCCTCGTCTGCACACCCATGGACACGCCGCCGCCGCCAATCTAGGCGAGCTAGCGGGCCGGGCACGGTCATCTTGCGGGCATCAACACCGGCAGGCGTGCGGGCAGCCTCTCAGGCGTGTGGCGGGCAGCGGCGTTTGGCCAGCAGTCATAGCTCCGTGGTGTCCGCGGTGGAGCTTTACGCTTTCACGGCCACCTGCGAATTTTTTTTCAATTTTAACCTTTTTTTTAAAGTATTTATCAAAATGACCGCGTTTTTTTTTTTTTATAACTAACCCTTTTGGTGGCGCCTCTCCACGCGAGGCGCCACAATTCAATACTGTGGCGCCTTGCATGGAGGCGCCACAGGGTGGGCCCAGGTCGGAGGTGGTCAGGACGCCCGGCTGACGTGGCAAGTGTTGTGGCGCCTCCATGCAAGGCGCCACACCGTGGTGCCCCCATCCAAGGTGCTACAGTGTGGCGCCTTGGATGGATGCGCCACAATGGTGGAAAAAGTGCATGACGCGAGTGGACCACATGTAAACTCTCATCTACTACCACTCATTCACTCATCATGCAACATCTCTCTTCTCCCCTTATTTCTCTCACCTTTCTCTCTCCTTACGTTAATTTAGAGTGAATTTTCTCAAACTTTCAAAATCTAATATCTCACAAACCGAAAGTTTTTTAGACTAATCGTTTGAAGATTATTGTTGGAAATAATATGAAGAACGAAATGAGGTCCATAAAGGCTATCTTTTGAGTTGTCAAAAAAAAGTTGTAAAAAAAGGCTATCTTTTGATGAAGTTTTCAAGGTGAGGCCCATGTGCCATTTTTATATAAAAATAGTTAATATGGGTCATGTTTTACAAATTTAAATATTTTATGCGTACTTTGATACATGTCTGTTCTAGACATGCAAGCCACGCTTTAGGTCAGTGGATTTTAGTATAGAGTTTGAATATTTTATGCGCAGTGCCTATTTATAGTCACTTCGGATTTGTATATGTATATGACATTTGACCATTTATTTCAGAGAGTAAATTTATATAAATTTATGCTGGACGCTGCACATATACATACCATTAGATTTCATATATCTATATTTAAAACTCATTGCACTATGCTTTTCTTTCTGCTTTGCCACCGTTGATATTAATGGTTCTTGTGTTTTAATTTCACAATCATTTAACTTTAATTCTACTTAAATTTCTTGATCCAATTGTCATTGCAAACTCCTACATAACACATAATACTACCGGAAATTGCCGCATGTAACGCGCGGGTATCACCTAGTAAATTAAATATCGGATGGAGATATAACTTTTTTGAAAGATATTCATGTGAGATCTAGTTTTGAAAGATTTATTGATACCAATTCAACGGTGCAATCGGAATTTAATTTAAAGTTTTAGTTTGTGAGATATAACATTTTTTGTTAGTTAAAATAGTAGGTCCCACACTGCATGCGCTCTCCCTCTCCACCTTTTCCCTCCCCTCTCTCACGCGACCTCCCCATCTGCATGTGACATTTGCATGTACAATCTTGTGGCGCCTCCATCCAAGGCGCCACAGTGGATGGAGGCGCCACAGTGTGACGCCTTGCATGGAGGCGCCACAACGCTTTCCACGTCAGCCGGGCATCCTGACCACCTCCGACCTGGGCCCACCCTGTGGCGCCTCCATGCAAGGCGCCACAGTATTGAATTGTGGCGCCTCGCGTGGAGGCGCCACCAAAAGGGTTAGTTATAAAAAAAGAAAAAAACGCGGTCATTTTGATAAATATTTAAAAAAAAGGGTTAAAATTGAAAAAAAATTCCCACCTGTGCAGCTAAAAGGTCGTGCAGCCAGGGGCCTAACACAGCGGCTAATTTTGGGGCTAATTGTGGCTTACCTTATCAGTAATGGCGTAGTAGTGTGTCCAAGACCTCAACTCAGATCATTAGAGACTTATAACACTGGTTTGATAATCCTACAGAAGTAAACGGCATTTTTTTAAAAAAAATATACTGCAACAAAGCATTTTGTAGGTGAGCGAAGCATGCTTTTGTACGTGAGCTAAGCAGTGGCGAGGGATCGGCCGGACGTGCACATAGTGGGCGAGCTGTTTCCCGCTGGGTGGGACAGAGCCGACGACACGCGCGTCTGCGTCTGGATCGACATTTCCACCACAGACCGTGGCTCCCCCGCCTCCTACAAGTTGGCTTAGCTACTTGTAGCTTCCTTCTTCAAAGCCTGTGCTTGCATTATTATTGGTTCTTGCTACGTATACTTATATTTACGCGTGCGTTCAACCAGACAATTCGATGTTTGTACCGTATGCTTTCTTAAAAACAGAGATATACAATCTCCTAAAAAAATAATGTGATGTCTGATGGATCGCAATACATTTCGATGGATGTGATGAATTCATCGTGTAATTTGATGGGTGTTCTGGAATAATTAATAAATTGTGTGATTTTGTTCTTATTAGTTCAAGTAGTTTGTAGTCGCATAACATTGTTCAACAGGCCGCGCGGAGCTATGGTGCATATATGGGCTGGCATGGGCCTGTGATGGGCTACTATGCCCATCGGCACGACACGGCCTGGGACGGAATACAGCCTAACTATGAGGTCGTCTCGAAACAGAAGAAATGACAGTTTAGCTATAATAACTAATTACTTCTGCTAAAAAAAAGCTATAACTAATTACTGAGAAGAATGCAGCTGTTGGTTGGCAACTCAGACAAATTACTACTGTAGACAGCTTCGCTCCGGCCGGTCACCAGGAATGCTCTCAGCTCAGGAGACAAGGCACTTGTGTTGTGTGCAACGGTGAATTAAGACTACGAGCAATGTACGGCCCATCAAGTAAGACTACTTGAGTCTACCAGCTAGCAACCATTAGTTGTACGTAGTGACCCCCGATGTGGAGTCCATCTCCTGATCATGCAGTACATATGCAAAAGTTTGTTCTTACACACACACTCTGCCTCGCAGCGGACGCCGCCTACTTTAGAGATGCAATTGCTCGGTACCTTCCTAGTTGTCCAGCTTCGACTTCGCCAAGGCCGTACCTCAATGAGTCAATGACCCTTCTTCTCTGCCTCCTTTATTTTCTGTCACATTCCTACTCATGCTTTGCCATGACATGCATGCACATGGTCGTCGCTGATCGTATGTGCACAAACCGGGGTTTGGACATAATGCACACACGTATGTGCACACGCAATGTAGTTTGTGTCTCGTCATGTGTAACCCATATATATGGTAGAGACATGTATGGTGCTACTTATTAACTGGATGCTTTTGTATGTGAGCGAGGGCGACTGACTACACGATGTGGTATTATGTACGGGATAAGCGTGCACATACTATATATATAGGCCACTTCGACCTCAGCAGCACCCACAAGCAGCTCACAGCAGCAGGCCACAAGCAGTGCACCTCGACGTCCATCGCCCTGTGCTATAGCTACGTGTGGCCGGCACCTAGAGAGAGATGGATCGAGAAATGTTTGGGACGGTGGTACAAAATGAGTGGCCGGACCTCGTCGGGAGGGCGTAGTACCCTTCGTGCCAGACCATCATGGCTGACCGCCCAGACGTGACCATAATGGATCTCGATCCGAACGACGACCTTCCTGATGATTTTCCGAACAACCTCACGCGTGTCCTCGTCTGCGTCGACTCCCGACTTATCGTGCTGAGTAGGGTTGACTACGAGTATCCAAGAGTACTTGGCTAGCTAGCTTCTTTGATCCATAGCATGCTGCTTGCTTGCATTTGGCTAGCTGCGGATCTATATATGTACTACGTGTGCTCAATGGAATAATGCGATGATGTCTGATCGATCGCAATGCATTTCGGTGCATGGGTGTGTGATGAATAACCCATCGTGTACTTCGATGGGTGTTATGGAATAATCGTGTGCTTTGTTCGAATCATGCTCTTACTAATTCTAGCTTTGTCAAATAGTACGTCTATGCATTTTGGTTTATATATATGGTGCATGCAATTGTTACTCACATATAAAACACATGCCACAAGCATGCATCATATGACTCTTGATAAGAACCAATAGATCTGCCTGTGTTCGTTTTACTATGGCCTATGTTCCTTGTTTTGCTGATACTCCGCCTCTTACATGAAATGCAAAACAAGAACCAAGCAAACATGTCCGTGCCTTGCAAAAAAGAAAAAAAAAACTACATATTAATGTGAAATGACAATGTAAATAGTACGTATATATTTATGTTTTATTCTTCTTATAAAATTTCAAATCTACATGAGAACCATGCATTCATAATAAAAACGTGCTTAAGCACGGTTTCGAAAAAAAAACCATGCATTCATAATATATAAGAAGCGAACTCAGATATGAAGCGGAACTTAAGTCATTTGATTGGGGACATATTCAACATAGCTTTTCAGTCGAAATCAACTTATTCTCTCTCACAAAACACTGTTAAATCAGCCAAGAAAAAAAGCCGAACAGGGCCGATCGTTGCTCTTACTGGGTCAGTCATCAGTTCCTGTGTGATCGGACACTGCAATGCCTGTAGGTTGACCGTCTGTGTGCACCTTGGCGGGAGTCTGTTTGCCGTCGTGGCAGTGGTGTATCCCAGAATATGAAAAATGCTGTATAATAATAAGGTTGCAATTAATTTAGTCAAGAAAACAAAAGGCAAAATTTTTGTCAAAATATCTAAGATATAATAAATCATTTATTTTTGTCAAAATATCCAGATACCATATAGAAAATTAACCCTCCGTAATTACTTCGATGCAACATGCTGGCTATAATAGAAAAAAGTGCAATGTTCTGAGGAGCTGCATTTGTCATCATTAAACCCTCTAGTCCATTTTTTTGCTCGAAGTTCTGCAAAATAAACAAATATATATGGGATAAAAGGAAAGAGACCAACACCACCAGCCACCGAATTTCCATAGCTTCAACAGGCCGACGTGTGGTTTGATTGAAGACAATAAAAACTGGTATGGAATTAACAAAAAGCTGACGTATTCAAAGCAACGTGGAATACAGAAACATCATTAGTGCTGCACGCAATGGTGTCTATGCCTTGCATGCAGACGAGGGGACAAACTAAGCCTTCCAGACGGGCGGGTATCTCTGGATGGCCTCATCCCGTACACTTTTTTTTTTTTTTCCAACTTCCCGTGCTCCTTCCTGTGTGCGGCCACTACATGCAAGGCCATGCGACTTGGACTTTCTGGCCGGCAGTTCCGTTGGGGAGCCTTCGACGAGGCAGCTAGGAAGGTCAGGGTGTATTGCTAATTGCCGAAATTGATCGGGGCACTGTAATATATATGCCTGTAAGTTGGCACCTTTGGAAGCCTGTTTGCCGTACGTCGCGGAGTGGTGACCCAGAATGTAAAAATAGCTGTAAAAGTATATATTGTGGTTGCAATTAATGTTGTCAAGATCAAGAAAACAAAATGAACATATTTTTGTCAAAATTTCCAGATATATTAAACCACACTTATATATAGGATATAACATGGCTATAACAGAAAACGTGCAATGTTCTTTATCGTCAAATTCTCTGCTGGTCCCCTTTCTGGCTCAAAGTTCTGGAAAATAAACAAATATAAATGAGATAAATGCCAAACAGACCAACACCACCAGCCATCGAATTTCCATAGGGGCAACAGGCCGACGTTGGTTTTTGATTGAAGATAAAAAAAATGGTATGGAATTAACAACAAGTTATTAACATATTGAAAGCAACGTGCAATACAAAAACATCGTATGGTGTCTATGCCTTGCGAACGAGCGAGGCAACAACTCAGGCAGCTCAGGTTCCCGTGCTGCTCCTCCTTCCTATGCGGCCACTACAAGGCCGACGATTTGGATTGACTGGTCCGTGGTTCCGTGAGCCTTCGACCCGGCAGCGAGGAAGCTCCGGGCATATAGCGCTAATGGCCGCAATCGATCGGTCCAGAACCACCGTATCCGTCGTCGTTTGCATGCACTTAGGCTAGTATCCATGGCGTGGTGTGACCTTGGGTGGACCGGATTAGCTGCATGCTTTTGTACGTGAGCGAGGACAACTAACTACACGATGTGGTATTCTGTATGCAATGAGCGTGTCCGTGCTAGTATATATATATAGGCCGCCACTTCCATCTCAGCACCACACCACAAGCAGCTAACAGCAGGCCACAAGCAGTGCAGCTCTCTTCTTCTTCCTGCCCGGTACCAGAGAGAGAGAGAGAGTTAGATTGAGAAATATGTCGGAAGAGGAGAAAATAACGGAGTGGCCAGATATTGTGGGGCAGGATGTCGATACTGCGTGCATGACCATCAAGAACGACCGCCCGGACGTGACCATAGTCAAGATCGCACCGAACGCCCCCCTTCCTGAGGATTTTGGGCAGTACCCGAATCGTGTCATCGTCAGGGTCGACCTCAGAGTCGACTCCTATTGGACCGTGCTGAAAAGCGAAGATTATCCGTATCCAGAATGTGGCTAGCTCATCTTCTTCGATTCACAGCCCGCTGCGCTTGCTTGCATATGGCTAGCTACCAATCTACATATATATATTTACTAGTGTTCAACAAAATAATATGCGATATGTCTGATCAATCGTGTACTTTGTTCTCACCATTTTAACTAAGAGTTCTTTTACAATGATTGTAATTGCTTCCCATTGCCTCCATAAAATGTTTTTTTTGTTTCCAAAGGGTAATTTAGTCTTTTCATGAAGTCAACCTTGAAGGCCCGATCCCGGCACCCCCCCCCCCCCCCCCCCCCCGAACCATACTCGCATCGCTGGTCTCGCAGGAATCCGAACCATACTCAGAAATGAATAGACATGCTATCTTTCCCAAATAGTACGTCTATTCATTTTAGTTTATATATGGTGCATGAAATTGCATGCCACAACCAGAGCCTGTCTTCGCTTCGTGAGGCGCGTACATACTGCTTGATTTGCTCAGGTACGATACACCATCCTGAACGACGGCGAATACACAGCTCAGCCCCCTGGGCCGCGATGGCGTGATCCATAGTTTAGAGGACTGGAGGTGCTGCCGTGCTCGATTTGCCAGTTGCCAGCGCATGAGAAGTTGCTGGGAAGGGTCGCCGCGCGCGGTCTCCTTCGACGGGCTAGGAAATTAAACGAACTGGCACGTACCAAAGGAAGGGGATCGGCACAACATACTCAGAGAGCTCGATCGTCATAGCACAACGAGCGTTGATATAGAAGCTTGAAGAACACGTTGATGGAGAGGAGTTTAGGGACGAGGATACTTGCGTGTTCCGTTTTTCTGTTTAATTTGTTTGATGCCAGCCACTCTTCGGCCTGGACTTTATACATCGGCTCTTGGCCAAGTGCGGTTCCGCAGTCGCAGCTGCGCGTAGCCTAGGACCTGCACCCCACGCGGGTCCGTTGATACGTGAGTTGGCTCGGCGCCCGCGACGAACAGGCAGCTTCGGGTTCACGTCTTGGTTGACGCCACCAGATCAAGCCGCGAAGGGCCAAATCAGACGAGACGCAAACGGTGTGCCACCCACGCAGGCAAGCGCCATCGTCGGCCGTCCAGCTTCACCCCTCCTCCGTCGCGCCAGAGACAGGGCGTTGCCGAGGCAAGGCTCCACCGGCACCATCCTCGTTTGCCGCCCGAGCCTCCCAGTGGCACGCTCCGGCGGCGGCGAGGTGGAGAGGAAGGGATGGGGGGAGGTGGTGGCGGCGGCTAGGGTTTTGCCCCGAGCCGCCCGCGAGAGGGCTACGCGAGGCCCCAAGTGTGGGTTCGGTAGGAAGGTGTATCTATCTATCTATCTATCCGCTGCCAATTGTTACTTCAGTAGTTTGTTGTCTCCAAGCACATAGTAAGCAGATTTGACAATAAAAATTCCTTTAGGATCAAAGTGCCATGCAATTGTATCTTCACAGTTTGATCAGATAGGGATAAAAAGTATTATTTTGCACGTCCTCTTCCCAGAATATATATCGGACCATCTGATCATCAAAAATACGAATCAGTAAGTTCAGATACTTTGGATAACAAACTGAAACTTTTGGTGTTCGAGGGCGTCTGGTAAGTGGTAACCCCAGTTGGTATCCACGGATCGTCCCACTGCTTTGTGCTTAGCTAGGGAAACGCCTGATAGCTGGTCACATGATTCGGCAGCGCACCGTATTTGTGTCGGGCCAATATCTAATCCAGGCCGGGGACTGAATCCGGGTGTCACCTGAAACGCGCTGTCGGCCCGTCTTCGTTCCGAACATAGGAGGGGAAACGCCTGGTTGACCCATATTCCTTCCGGGCCGAATCAGCCAAAACGAATATGGGCTTAGCGGTCAGAAATGGTTCTGGGCTATCAGCCAAACGGTTTGACAAAGTGATTCTAATTTCTGATTCATCACTAAAAATGTTTCTCCGAAGAATCTAGAGCGTAAACGTGGTAGTCCTCGGCACAGTGAAAAAAAGGAGGTAGACGAGTGCTGCTCCCTGGAGCTAGAAAAATCTGCCCCGTCCGTCCAATCGTACACAGTACAGTGTACAGACCCACACACTGAAATTCCAATAAAAACTATCACGGACCACTTACACCGGCGCCTCAGCGTACTCCGCCGCCATAAACCGATTGACCGACCCCTGCAGTAGGCTCCCCGCGGTCAGGGCAGCTAATGCCTGCGAAAATAATCAAGACAAGAATCTGAAAATGAGAGGATAAGCATGCACTCAGAGGATAAGCAGCACTCCGACGGGTTCCTATTGTTGGATAATTAGGCAATTTCCAGATTAAAATCAGAATATAGATCATGACAAAACAACAAGCTAGATTGAGCATGTATAGATCACTGGCATGACAGATCAGTATATCATACATACTAGCAAGACAAATCAGTATATCGCATATACTAGCAGGACAGATCATGATATCACATAGCATGAACATGATAACTAGTGTAAACCCTACTTGTACACTAGTTATATTTATACCGCCGATTGTAGAAGTACTTGGTGGTGAAGATGCATACGACGATTGCAATGTGAGCTTGTCGCTGGCGTCTCCGTAGACGATCCCACAAGCCTGACGACGATGAGATGACGTGCTGCCGACGACGATGGCACGAGCTTGTAGCTAGGCGTCTCCCGTAGACGATCCAACAAGCTTGATGACGACGAGACGACGATGGCACGACCTTGTAGCTAGGCGTCTCCCGTAGACTATTCAGCAAGCTTGATGACGACGAGACGACGATCCGCCGACGTAGAAGATTTGGGAGCAGTCGCGCTAAGAGCGCTTCCCAAAAACCTTATTCGCCTTCTCCCGGTGCGGGATCGCAAAGACGAGGGTTCCGGAGACCTGCTCTCCTAGTCGCCGGTGCACGCGACGATCGGGATGGAGAGACTACGACGGCAACGCAAAGAGCGAGAAGAGGAAAACACTATTTTACTACGTTAGGATTTTCTAATTGAAACTCCCAATTGTAGTCTTTGTTGTTGTGTCTATTCCCGAAGCATCGGTACGTATATATGTGGAGGAAGACCCCCTACATCTACATCAACTAGCAATATGGTACTTAATTGATATTGTACGCTCCCACCTTTACTCATGGGCTTAATCATTAAAGCCCATTAGGGAACACATGTATTGGGCCTTTGAGATTTATTAGAATTTCTACATATGAATTTTAGGGGAATATCCATATAAATTCTAACACCTGAAAGCTAAGATGAAAATTAGTAGCAAACAGATATCATTTCAAGCATACATGGGGACATCATATAAACTCATAACTAATCAGAAGTTCTGTAGCATCAGTATTAGATATTTTATAGACAGAAGTACAAAGCTTATATTTTATTTGACTGGTTCAAAATCTTAAACTCCTATAAAGCTAATGCCCACTAAACTATTTCTTTAGTATTTTTTTGTCAAAATTTCTCTACTATACTCCCAAATTCTCAATTCTTTACTTTTTTTAATTTGGTGGATTTTCTCCAAGTTAATGCCTTCTCATTGTTTTTATACATGTATCCATGTGATTACTATCGCAGGAAGGATTTTCTTCCTCGTTATGTCAAACCACATAACTTAGGGCGTAAAGCAAGTCAGGTTGTTGCTACTCATGGACATTTTGTTTACTGATAAAACTTTTGTTGTGGCTGGTTTGTTACCAGCCATAGCTTACAAGTCAGGATACAAATGCTAGCACAATGTCCATACACTGTTGTTTGCATATAACTATGACTCAAGATGGACCTTACTAGAGGCAGGGAATAGAATTATACAAAATTTATTTATGAATTTGTTCACAAGTGAAGCTATCCCTTGAAGTTTCACTGGAATTGAGGAGTATTGCGAGGCACAATGTACATGTTCAAAATTTGGTAGATTGTTTCTTTCAGAATTACTTAGCACTTGATTCCACTAATTCACTGCAGACCTTTGTTAAATCCTTAATTTATCATCTTAGCTCCTCACAGATCATTTCTTCCTCATCAGTAGAGATTAGGATCATATATGACTGTGACTGCAAGAAAAAAGATCACTAATAGAAACTGGTTGGACAAAACTTCAGTTAGTTATTGATTTCACATGTCGAGGTTGGTTGACTCACATTTGCATTGATTTGCACTGTTGTATTCATAGAATACAAACTCGTGGTACTCAGAATGGAAGCTTATTTGGAAACTCGTGTGTACACTAATATCCTTCTTTTTTATGCAGGTAGTCAAAAGTATTCTAAATAGCAAAGACACTAACAATTCAAGTAACGGTGTGAAGAGCTGAGTGATACAGGATTGAAGCGGGCAGTGCGCGTTGTCCATTAGAAGAACTTCTGCAATAGCTCCCTTTGCTAAATAAAACCTTGGTTCTGCTCTTTTCACATAGGTGCTAAATGTGTCATGCTAATATTGAGCCGTGGGGCAAATTACCATTGCTAAATCATTATTTCTAGGAAATGAAAGACTAAATGGATACCTTTCTTTTTATTGTCTAATTTGTTGGTTGAGGTGTAGTTCCATTTTAATGACATGTGTCACGCCCCAACCTTGGGCCTATTTGTAACAGTCGCCACATATTTACCAAAAATCGATAAACATGTAAGGCTTAAACAAGTACTCTGAATATTTTATTGACAACACAAGTAATTGTCCTTTATTCATTACATTTGATCTTGCGTACATAAAAGAAACAACATTATTTATACTACTAGATGATGGTGTGTTCCCTTCCCGTCAGCTACGCCTACATCTCGTTCTCATGCACCGACATAGTATCAGTGGCATGATCTTCATTATTGCTAGCTGTAAGAAAAAAAACAAATTAAAGCAGGGTGAGTATAAACTCAGCAAGTAGATACCCTGCAACAATAAGTCAAAAATCATGGTGTTATATATGATCGCAAGCTTCCCAACCCGGGAGTCACAGGGGTGAAATTTCACACTTTAACACTCTTAAGAGGGGTACCATGACATCGACAGTCTTTACTAGAACAAAGATTCTAGCAAAGCTGAGCCCTTAACCCATGAGTAACGACAATCTTGACCTACTAGTAGTCGATCGCTCCTACGGATCCATCACCGACTACTCTGTTCTGTACAAGAGTCATTTCCCATGGAGAACCCAGTCAGTCCCATGCCTGAACTGTTGACCGATACAATAAAATTGCCATCATAACACCATGTTTTCATGAGTAGAAAACTAAGCAGAGCAATACGTAAAAATATATTTTAAAGGTAATGAAAATAATAGTGCAAAATAAGAACAAGGTACGAGCTATGTTACTAGGGTGATCTGCTTGCCTTGTCTCTGTCCCCGACGACACTAGCCCACACTCAACACCAGTATTCTTGCCAAGAACTACGCTAGTTCAGAACTGATGTGCTCTCGTGTTTGTTCCTTGCATTCCAGGCTTCCAGCACCTCTATTTATAGGCGTCAAAAGGTGACGTTTACAGCTTGCTTTCTACCTCTATAGGAGTAGACTTCTATTTACTGCAGGGGTGTGCGCTGGCTTATCTATGGGTAAACAATTGTTACATTTACTCTAGAGGTAGCCAGGTTCATGCATGGGAGGCCAAGTTAAAAGCACGTGTTGTACTTCTCCATGGATTAAACTATTCCTCCTGGCCGACATGTACATATACTAGTACTATCCTGATCATTCTCTAGTTTTGAGAAGGAAACAAAGTCATCCTAAAGATATTCTTTACCTTCACCCAATGTTACTGCCTACTAAACATTGACTACTGCTAATCATTAGCTATACTGAACTCACTTTTAAAACCTCAGCAAGCACATATGAATGGTCTTTGATTAGTGAAATATTTATAAAATCACTAGGTCTCACGTCGTACTCAAATGTTAACAAAGGTCCTAGTACGTTAAATGAATAATGGTGTGTGAACCTTTTAAACTTAATAAATCATGTGTCAATTTTATAACTTTTATAAGAAAATATGAAAATGCGGGTATTACAACATGAGACTAACAGATCTAAAGATTTTGACCTATGAAGTCTATAATGATCAGTCCATTTACTCAATTTTTATAACTTACAAAATTCATAGTTACCCTCTTCTCCCATCAAAAGTTAAATTTCTACAAGCTATAGTCCCTGAGCATATCTCCAGAAAATATTTTGTATATACACTGCTTTTGAAGAGTGTTATTATCTTATTTAGTATGAATGTACTGTGATGCCAGTACTTTTTCTGTTAAGGGAAATAGCTTCTCATTTTCAAAATAAAAAAACAATGGTAATACTTATTCTCAACTATGAACTGCAATACATGTATGTTGAGTGTTTCATGTAGGGTCTTTATTGTATTATTTTTTATATGTGCTGCTATTCAAGACTGTCTATCCAGATCGACTGAGACAAAGAATTGAATGTCAGTTCACACGAGATTTTTTGTCGAGCAGATCCAAGAGCCCAAGTATTCCAGTTCTTGCAGAGACTGAAAAAATAGGCCTAATACAACATTCTTTGAAAGTGCTGATTCAGAGGGGGTAGCTTCTTTGTTCTCTTTGATTTTTGTAGTTTGTCCTTCATCTCCTTTGTAAGACCATCTATTTGTGAAACAAGAGTGGACGACCAATTTGGTTCTACCACTATATTTGGCCATGCTCGTATTTCATTGATATTTTTTTTCCTTTTTGTTGCCCAAAGCAGCACGTCATATCACCGAATCATTTCACCTTATATTTGTCTGTGTGCGTATGGAATAAAACGGCGATGGACAACATGGGTTTATACTTGCGGCACTTATCATGACTGATAATTTCTTTTCTTTTTTTGGGTACTTCACTTATCTCAATTCCAATATTTTTTTTATTTTGCACCCGCAGCAACGCACGGCACGAACCTGGTCTGTTCTAAAAGTTCTCAACTGTATGCATATATTTACGTGTGCAACCCGGAAGTTAATCTGTAAATGCATCGTCAAAAAAAAAATCTGTAAATGAAAAGGTTGTGTGTGTGCTAATAATTAAGAAGCTAATAATACGTAACCCAACAAGTATCACGTGGTCAACGTGTGTGCGCAAGCGGGGCGTGTGTGTAAGTACCAGGTGCACCCATAAAGACCGGCCCCACGAGAAAAAAAAAATGAACACCGCATCCAAATCGAAACTACCAGCCGCACACAGTATCCATCCATTCCCCTTTTTCCTCGTCAAGCTCGGCTCTCCACTCCCAGGCCATCGAACTCGATGTCCAGTGGCGGTACCATGCCGGCTCCTTCTTTCTTGCTTGCTCCCTCCTTCCTGTGGCCCCACCGCGCTACCTTCTTTCGTGCTCTCCACTACTACAGAAAAACTCCTCACTCTATATAAAGGCCATGGTAAATCAATCCTTTCCGGTGGCCTAGCTCCACAGCCTGCCGGATCTGCCGCCCTGCCTGTCGGCTGTGAAGAGGGAGCATAAGGGGCAACGCTGCAAGGGAACAGAGGGAGCGCCGCATAGGGAAAAACGAGGGGCACCACCCTGCCTGCCGGCTATGGAGAGTGATTGTGGCAGCACCGCACCGCATGGAAGAAGGAGGGTCATGCACACAGGGGGAGGGAGCGCGCCGCAGGCAACCGAGCAAGAATGGGAAGGTGCACCAATGGAGAGAGAGAGAGAGAGAGACTGAGTTGATGAGAGAAACCCTAATCACTGTATATACACATAGGGCGTGATATCTGGTTGTCTAGCCCCTATTTTCCAAGGCCATATATAGCGTGCCCGCCTCCGAAAATGGATTAACCGAGGCAGACAACCGCCGATCTGCTTATTTGGAGCTCATTTTGGAAAAACCTTGTGATTGATTTGTGTAGTAGTGCTCGGTGTCCGACAGCGCAGGAGAACAAGGACCATCCTCTGAGCCCTAGCAGGATCTGGAGGGTACAACACACAATGAGCTTCGTCTGCGACGATGGTACTTCTCTTCTTGTTGCTATGTTCGACGCCGCTTCCCGCCGCCCATCACTCCCTCGGACCCTCTACCTGGATGAGCTTCACCCACCAGGAATCATCTTCTTCTCCCGACCAAACCGGCGCAATCCTTGAAAAACTAGGACTAAAACCCGTTCTTAGCCAGGACCATTGCCCACTTCTCTACTAGTCCCGGTATTCCTGTGAAGCCCTTTGGTTCACTGGAGAAGTAAAGGAATAAATCCTTAGGATTGCTTTCCTACAGCCGTGTCGTACATGAAACGAAAAATTCGATCGGAGCTCTTGGAAACTTTCCTGGCACGAAAACTGGATGGCTCGTGTGCTTCGCTCCCTTGTCTCCCGCTCGCTTGTTTCACTTGACGATTATGTTTTCAGACAAAAAAAATCTTTCTCCAATCCCCATCGTAGGGCCGCCCCATCACCGCCGGGACGGCCGACGGACACCCATCGTCGGTGCGATGGCCGCCCCATCCCCAGACGCGTTGGTGGCCCCATCACCTCAGCACGAGACGGTGCGAGGCCCTTCCCATCGCCAACCATCGAGTCAGCCTGCGCCAATATCGGCGTCACAATCCGCAGAACCCATCTCCGACGACCTAATCTGGCATGTTCCTCCGTCATCCAGGTACTTTCCTTTCCCCCATCTACTTGCTGTTCGTTATTCTTCCCAATCAGAAGCCAGTCGGAGGCGGAGCACCCCATGCGCCCGCACGCATCCAGAGTGACGAGGCTCCGGCGGCAGCTGCTACCGCCACACCGCTCGCCCCAGCCCTGCCCCGCGCCCGCGCCGATCGCCGCAGCCCCAACCTCCGGTGCCGCCGTGCCGTGCCGCTCACCTGAGCCAGCGGGTCGCCCCAGCGCCGCTCGCTAGCAGCCATGGAAGAGGAGGATTTGGGGGTGGGGGATGTTGCGGCGAGCAGACAAGAGGCGCAACAGCAAGTGCCGCTGGCCACGGGCTTGGCCGGGCTGTTCCTAGCGTCGAGAGCCTGCAGCCAGAAGCAGAAACAGAGAAGCTGAATGAACTGATGCAGAGTAGTTTTTTCTATACCATATTTTATATGCCTAATTCATCTAATATACTCTATTTTATTGCAAGGGTACTGATGCCGTGGAAAGGATCCACTCAAATTAATGTGTTTGATCAACGCACTTTGTCTGACAAACAACAACACCACTCCCAATCACAATGGTCTCATGATTTTGCTGACGATGAGCACTGGTCTACAGAAAATATCCAGGAACTAGGTGATACTTCTTCTCATTTCAGATGCACACCAGTACCCTGCATACAATTTATAGTTGCATATTCCTGATCAAACAGAGTCTATGTAATCTTCTGAACTGCAGCGAATTTAGGGACCACAAAGAGAGCCATATGGAATCACCAAATGAAACTATTACTTATTGATCTTTTAAAAGAACATGATGTGCCGGGTTTCAGGACACAGAATGCTTGGAGTAAGGACGCATGGACAAACATTGCTCGTCGCGTGGAGCAACGGAGGGCTCGACCGGCGGCCGACCGAGTGTGGGCGAGCTGCGTCGGCACGTGGGGTGGAGCTGCAGTGCGAGCGCTGGAGTGCGGCGGCGGCGGCACTGCTAGCCTTAGACTATCCGCACTCATCAACCTTCATTTTTTTACTCCATACGTCCTAGTCATCAAAATTCTCTGTTCCATATACGTTTCTTCCGCACTCATAAACCTCTGTATCTCATACTCCATTTCAACTATTAAAATCGGACCAACTTGTCACTTTATCTAAATATATCTATGTGAGATCTAGTTTTGAAGAATTAATTAACACGAATTCAATGGTGCAATCGGAATTTAATTTGGAGATATAACATTTTTTGGCTAGTTGAACAAGTGGACCCCACGCTGCATGCACTCTCCTCTCTCCTCTCTCTCCCGCCCGCGTGCTTGGATCCCACCACAGCTGATTCCGTGCGTCCGCCACAGGTGTGTCAGAGTGGCATATTCTACATGGCACTCTATCCTTTTACCGGAACCACATGACGTTGCCCAGTGCACAAGGTCTTATTCCCTAACACCTAAAGCATTTGGCTTCGGGCTGCGCGTCATGAATGGGCCGGTCAAATTGAGAACGGGCCAGTTTTGATTCAAAATGAGAGCAGCCTGTACTGTACAATTCCTTTGGTTTTTCTGAGGTGTTGCCAAAGGGCTTTGAAGGCTACATTCATATGTTTGTAATTCCTTTGGATAGAAGATGCGGCGCACTTAATTCCTATGCTTTTACTTTTTCTATCCTATATATCTACCCTCCAAACCAAAGGGGGCCTAAAGAATAGTGCCTTAGATCCTAGAATACGTATAATAATGTGAGCAACTACGCCAACTCTTTTTTTTTAATTACACAGTACAACACAGACGCTCACAATACGCACGCACACTCACCCCTATGAACACACCCCTACCCCTATGAACACGTTCGAAGGACTGAGCACCTTGCAGAACTGGAGATTCTCGAAGTCACCACTGGTGCCTTGTCGTCGACGGGAACGTCGCTGTAAGGTCCTAGATGGCTAGAGGGGGGGGGGGTGAATAGCCTATAAAAATTTCTACAAGCTCACTAAGCAAACTTCGTTAGATACACAAACGGCGGAATGCAAGTTATGCTTAGCCTACTAGGTGTTGCAAGCCTCCTATCCAAACAATTCTAGTAGGTGATCACTAATACACACAAGAGCTAGCACTAGTGATCAAGAATTCTACCCACGGGATTTAGTCTACACAAAGAGTGGTTCCCGACCGACCACACAAGCAATTCTAACCCACGCAATTTTAAGCTACACAAGAAGTGGTACGCGGCCAACCACACACGCAATTCTACTTTGCGGGAATGTAAGAATTGTAAGGCAAGAGAGGGTAGGAGCTTGTTACACCGACGTGTTGAGTCGAGGTTGCCAATCACCAAGGAGATGAACAATCAATCACAATGGCAACACACAATCGAAGACCAATCACCGGGAACAAAGATGAACACAATTGTTTTTGTTCACCCGGTGTTCACTTGGGCACCGCCAAGCTAGTCACCGGTTGTGTCGACCAACACCTAGATGGTTCTTCGGTGTGACCCTCAAGTCACTAGCCCCTCAAGGCTCGCCCCGCAAGGCACCGCAAGACCCACTCTCAAGTGAGGTACTCAACGACACGCGCAATCCACTAGGATGCTCTTCGTGATCCCCACGAGGTGAGCTCAAACCTCTCACAATCAACCGGAGGTGGCCAAGAACAATTACCTTCGGTGTGCCACTAGATGCCCTCAAGCAATGCAATGCACCAGGTGATCTCTCAATCTCACTTTGGATGAGCAACAAGCAAGAGAGATGAGAGGAAGAGTGTTTCTTCAGCTCAAAGGATGAATGAATGAGTTGGGAGAGCCAAGAGAGACAGCCAAGCCCGGCCAACCCTCTATTTATAAGCCCACACTCATAATCCAACCGTTACCCTCTCGGGGGCGAAATTCCACTGCGCCGGACGCGTCCGTCGCAGACCGCCGGACACGTCCGGCGCCTCTTCCCCCGCGCGCGCCCCAGACGACCGTTGGCGCCACGGCCAAGCGCGTGTCGCCACATTCGCGTCCAGCGCGGCGTCCGCCGCGAGCTAGCGCGCGTCCGTCGGCGCGTCTGGCGCCCTCGCGCCCCGGGAGAGTTTCTGGACGGCGTTTGCCGACCGCCGGACGCACGACATGGCGTCCATCGCCGTTGAGAGCCAGACAGCCACGCTCAACTGCGCCGGACGCTGAGCACCTGCCGTACGGCGTCCAACGCCCGACCGCCAGCCGCGTCCGCCGCAGTTCACCTGCCGGCTCCCGCGCCGAGTCCGAGCGGGCCGGATGCACGAAGCCAGCGTCCGCCGCTCGCGAGGGAGCGTCCGGCGCCCGCGTCTGACGGCCCGGCTGGCCAGGGGGTTTCCGGACCGCGTCCGGCGCAACGCCGCGCGTCCGGCGCCCCCCGGCGGCCACGCGCTGTTAAAAACTTCATTTTTCAGCCCGTCGCAACGCCAACTTCTCCGACATGCTATCTAACAAGTATACCAACTTGAACAACAGAGATAACATGATTACAACCAAATTTTGCATCCTGCACAATAGAAAATATGCATCCAATTTTCCCGAAAGCGCTGAATCCGGCGCAAGAGAGGGACCCAAACCCATCTCTACCCTGCAAACCACAGCGCGCCCAAACGCCACCTTTGTAAATGTGCCACCACCTCCAAGTGTACATCTCCATGTGCTTGTGTGCTAGCTTTTCACAATCATTTCCCAAAGGTTAGGTTAGATCACTAGGCCCTACATGCAATGCACTTCATGAATTCGCCTAGTGGCACCCGTGCGTCGAATAGCCGATAAGACTTCCCCTCTTAATAGTGCGGCTATCGATCCTAAACCACTCACACCCTCTATGGTGTCTTGAGTGTAAAACAAAATGGCCCTATCGGTTATACCTTTGCCTTGAGCCCATTTTGTTCCTCCAAATGATATGAACGCTTCACACCATCATGTGACCGTCTCGATCCATCGACCTCAACTTCACTTGCCCTTCACTGTGCATCGGTCCATTGGCGCCAAGTCTTGCCCGAGCTTCACCATCGCATGGTCCTTCACTCACAAGCCTCGACTAGCCCTTCACCTTCAACACCGGTCCATGGAGCCAAGCATCGTCTTGATCTTCATCTTTGATCACATGACACGTGTCATACTTCATAAGTATTAAGCTCATCATGTGGACAACCTTTCTCTAAATCAACCACTTAGATAAACGAGGTTAGTCCTAGGTTTCATCAATTAGCCAAAACCAAACTAGGGACTTTCAGTCGCTTACCACTTAATGCAATAACGCCGGTAAATCTTTGGAAAAATACCAGGAAAATATGCGAGCACCAGGATTTGAACCCTGGTGGGTAGCGTCCTACTGGACCGTCCTACCATTGGACTACAAGCCAATTCGCAAGCAACTACGCCAACTCAATGTATCAACGCAAACGATCACCAAGAAGAACTTAACTAGTTGAGTTGCACTCACCTTTTACAAGTTCGCCCTTTTTGGCCAGATGGTCTTACATGTTCGCTCTTTTTGTCCAGATGAGTCCATCATGTATTTGGATGAATCCAATGTGTATTTGGACGGGTGTTATGGAATAATGGAATCGTGTGCTTTGCTCCCATCACGTTTACTAATTCTAACTCCCCCAAATAGTAGCATATATATATGCATTTTAATTTGGTGCATGCAATTGTTACTCACAGATAAGCATATGCCAACAAGCATGCATGATTAGACTACTATTGCCCAGAACCGTCGGAGCCTGTGTTCACTTTTACTATAGCATGTGTTCCTTCTTCTATCGGTACCACGCCTCTTAGAGCATCTACAAGGGTTGTGCATTTGGACTTGGCATTTACTAATTTACATAAAACTCATAAAAAACCCTCTTCAATGGTTATGCATTTAGCCTTTGCATTTTCATTAACTTGGCATTTGGAGGGGCAGACTTGGCATATATGCCAAGCCCCTCGCGCTTGGTATTTGTTGCATGCGCGCCTCCGACGTCCTCGCGACTCTCGCACCACATCCCTCCACCCACGCTGCCTATTTTGGGTAATTGCCAAGTCAAAATTACAAAACGGTTGGAGATGTCCTCTTTTATTCCTTTGCATTTTGTTTTAAGAGTTGGCAAATGACTACAAATGCCAAAGTAAAAATGCAAAACCCTTGGAGATGCTCTTATATGTATGGATGGGCAACGGGTCGGTACACGGCCCCGGCACGACACGGCAATGGGCCGACGTGGCCCAATAGGCTACGGGCCGAGAAGGCACATGGGCCCTACAGGCCGTGCCTACCAGGGCCTGGCCATCGGCCCAGGCACGGCCCTATGGGCCACTTTTTGTGTCTGGCCGGCCCAAAGCATGGCAAAAAAAAAAGGTCGTGGCGGCTCGCAGCCCATTGCCTGTCTGAGAGGGGGGAAGGGAGGCCATGAGGCAGGGGAGGTGGCGGCGACGGCCGGCGTGCTCGCCGCCGAGGAGATAGAAGCTGGCGAGCTCGCGCCGAGGAGGTGGATACCTGCGAGGTCGAGGAGGCTACGCGGCTCGCTCAAATGGCGGCGGCGCAAGCATCGTCAGAGTTGTTGTTGGCGGTCCTTAACTCAGATATCTACCCGCCAACTATAGTCATTATGGGGGAAATAAATTTTTTATTTCACATATATCTTTACTATTGACCTAGTTCCACGTGTGCTTGGAGAAAATATTGTTTTGCAGAATATACACCAAGTGCAGGAATTTTCAGAATAAAAAGGCGCTTTCCGGAAGGCGTAAAATGGCAAAGGAAACAAGGTAGCCCACCTCGGGGTCGAAGTGGGCCAAATCACCAAGAAAAGCGCGGCCCGGAAGGACGGCCCGGCCCACACGCCAAAGGCGGTCGGGGCGGCGCCACCCAGCGCGGGCGCGCGGGGGCGCGGCCGCGCCGGCCCCCGCCAGGTGGGCCCGGCCAAAGGCGGTTGCCTCTTTCCATTCGGGGCATGACGGTTCCGCTGGTTATTTTACCTCCATACCCCTGAACCGCCTCCAGCACCCTATAAATGAAGAGGAGAGGCCCCCCCACCTTAACACACACCATTTGGAGCCATCTCTACACTCCTCACTTGTTCATTAGTCTTAGTGTTAGTCCTTTGGAGCTAGGCAAAGCTACTTGGAGAGCTTGTCTCCAGAAAGAAAAGCTACACTCTTGGTATAAATCTATGGAGCGTTCTTACTTAGTCAAGTTCTCATTATATTTATATAGTCGTGCATATGAACTAGAGTATAGTCTAGTACACGATATATTCTATGATCAAGAACTAGGCCATAGTTCTTGTGAGAGTTGTTCATCGTGTTCTACATTGTTCTTCATTGTTCATATGTTTTACTTGTTTAGATTAGAGTGTAGAAGAGGAATAGCGGTTCGATGTGCCTTTGGGCTTGCCTATGTTCTAGCTCGTCCATCCGTAGGGTGGGAGTCCTGGGGGGACGTAGGTAGCTCCTTAGTATGCGGACGTGGTGTCCGGGTGCGAGGAACCTTCGGATATGTCGGCATGCCACGGTTGAGGTGGTAGGCGGCGGTGGTGACAGCCCCGTCCGTCCTTTGTAATCCCCACGTTCGCATGTTGAGTAGGAGTTCGTAAATGCCGCTATCGACCAAGTGCACCGGCTTGCCGCGGTCTCCCCATATTCCTAGTCTATAGTCGAGTCTTGACTTGTATAACATGTGGAATTAGCTGTTCTAGCATTGATTTGTATAGGACCCGCTCGCTCCGCGTAGATTATTCTTTATTCTTTATTTTATCTTTATTCCTTTGAGGTTGTTCTAAGTGTGTGTCCACTATCCAAACTACCGTATGCTTACCCCCGTATAGCACATTGGTCGGTTTCTCCTCATGCTAGATATCGTATTCATACCCATGCTAGATTACTTAACTACCCCATGCCTTCCTTTGGGAAATTATAAATAACGATACCCCGAATACTTCCGGGTGAAATCTTTGCGACGATAGATCCATGCGCTTGCGGATATTTATCTACTAGGATGTGATCTATCTCCGGCAACACTCGCGTAGTTGCTAGAACCAGTTTCTAGTAATTATGCCAAGTAAAGCCATTTAGCGTTTCGCGCCGTTATCGAATTGGGCTCTAAGTTTATTTTGGTAATCGCGCTAAGAAATGCCAACAAGCATTTCGGCGCCGTTCTTGTGGGGAAGGCATGGAAGTTAAGGATCTAGCAGCATGGATATGCATATGATATATAAAATGAGAAACGACAATGTCTATACGAGCTAACTTTTATGTTTTTTCCTGTTGTGGATGAAAACGGGATAGTGCATGACCGGTTTCTCTCTCGCCGGAAAACTACAACTCAAATCCGGAAGCACTCCTAAGGAGGAAGAGGACTCGTGCCCTTTCCTCTTCTCGCTCCGCCGACGATAAACCAGTCACCACCGCACCTACTACGCCGCACTCCATGGCCAAGTCCCGCGCGAGTTCTCCGTCCCCAATGTTGCCAACGTGCCCACCGGGCCCGCCGTTAACTTGGGAGACAAGAACTTCGAGCTCGGGATCGGGCTCATTACCATGGTGCGAGGCAAGTTCATTCCCGTGGACCGCCTAGTGAGGACGCCAACGCCCACCTTCGGCGTTTCTTGGAGATATGCGACACCATCGTCATTAAGGATGTCGCACCCGATGCAATCAGGCTCGGGCTCTTCCCTTTCTCCCTAGTGGGAAAGGCGAAGACCGGTTCTACAAGGACAAGGCCGATGTTGACACATGGAGCAAGTGCTCCACCGCGTTCCTCGCTAAGTTCTTCCCCATGGGCAAAACCAATGCCTGCGGGGAAGAATCGCCAACTTCCGCGGGATTCGCCGGAACCCATCCCCGAGGCATGGGAGAGGCTCCAGGAGTACATCCAGGAATGCCCTCACCATGGGATGGAAAGTTGGCCGGTGCTCCAAAACTTCTACAATGGGTTAACACCCATGTCGAAGGGGCACGGACGCCCGCAGCCGGCGGCGCCTTTCTATCATTAATCGTTGACGGTGCTACGGCACCGATCAACAAACTGGTAGAAAACCAAGCTTGGGGGGAGGACCGCGCTCCCACCAAGGGACAAAAAGGCATGCATACCGTGAAGGAGGCGGATATGCTTGCCGCAAAAATAGACCTACTCCTGAAGAAGATTGACGGTGGTGCCATCAATGATGCATCCGGCACCGTCAACGCCATGGACGCTCGCATGACGTGCGAGGTATGTGGTGAAGCTGGACATTCGGGGAATGACTGCCCCGAGACCCGTGAAGAGGCCGCCTACCTCAACAATGGGTTTCGCCAGCAGCAAGGAGGAGGGAATGGCTGGAATAACCAGTCCCGTCCTCCATTCCAAGGTAATTCGAATTATGCCTCCGGGTTTAATTCGAATCAACCTTCATTAAAGGACCTGGTTTACAGCCAAGCCAAGATCAACGAAAATCTCACCATCCAAAATGACAAGATCTTGGAGAATATGAATAACAAGATAGAGGGCCTATCATCAGCAGTCAAGAACCAGCTGAGCTTCAACAAGATGATAGAGACCCAACTCGCCCAGATTGCCGCGTGAAAGGTCACAATGGCTAGAGGGGGGGGTGAATAGCCTAATAAAAATTCTAGCAAGAACACTAGACAACTCGATTAGATAGCAAGGCGGCAAATGTGCAAAGCAAATGCTTCAACTACTCTATGCAAGCCGTCCTACCAAGCAAGGCTACTCAATTTAATTGCACACACAACAACGGTGATCAAGCTACACAATGTCGGTTCACCGAGACCAACCAAGCAATTCTACCCACGGGATTTAAGCTACACAATGAGTGGTTCCCGACCGACCACAATAAGCAATTCTACTTTACGGTAAGTAAAGAGAGGATGGAAGGTTATACCGCCGCGAAGAGTAGAAGATAGTCAATCACCGGTGGAGACGCCAATCACCTAGAGAAGCTCAAGCACAAACACAATAGAGGTCGAAGCCTCGGCAATCACAAATCAACACAATGATTTTTTACCGAGGTTCACTTGCTTCCCGGCAAGCTAGTCCTCGTTGTGGCGATGCACTTGCTTGGTGAGTTGCCCGCTCAATTGGCTCGATGCCAAAGACCCCAATGGGGAGCCGCAATCTCCACACAAGACAAGGATCCACAAGCCACGAGCAATCCACTAGAGTTGCAATTTGGCCCTCCGCCGGGGAAGCACAACCACCCCTCACAAAATCACCTTGATTGGGGGCAGACACAATCACCAAATCCCCGCACCAATCAATCTTGCTCCAACCGTCTAGGTGACGGGAATCACCAAGAGTAACAAGAAAACCACTCTTGCAATCACCACCTAGTGCCACAAAGATTGAATCACAAATGCAATGCACTAGGGTTCCCAACTCCTCTCATGAGCTAGCACCAACCATGGAGAGGGAGAGGAGAGGGAGGGGATCCTCTTGGAGCTCTCAAATCGATCTCTAGAGCTTGCTCTCTCAATTGATTGAAGCACAAATCAATGGATCGAGAGAGGAAAGAATGAGAGCTCACTTTTTCTCTTCTAGGGTTTGAGCAATGGAGAAAATGAGCAAGAGCGGGAGAGAGGCAGAACCAGGACCTCTCTTAACTTGCCTGCCTCCAACGGCAGCGGGCAGCAGGCCCCACGGCGCCCTCCCTGCAGCACCGCTCCAACGGTCGGGAGGGAACCCTCTGGCGGCGCTGGCAACGGGCAGCTGCGGAGCTCCTTCACGCCCGCTGTCTGTTTCTGTCTCAGATCGAACCAGCAGATGGAGCAGTCTTCACGAAAAGAGCAGCAGCCGGCCGAGCACCCCCTGCCGGCAAACCGGTTCAATGTGCAAGAAATTCTCGCAGCTCCTCCTCTATTCCATCAGACGTAAAAAGGCAAGGGCAGCCCAAAACGGTGACAATTTGGCCCACGCGTGCACAGCAAGTGACGGCAATTCACAAGCAGCAGCAGCAGCCCAGTCGGAGAGCAAGGCGGCGGCCCAGCTCGGGTGGGCAGCTGGCCAGCGGCCCGCGAGCGCAGGCGGCCCAGCTCGCGAGCAACGCAGAGTAGGCCGGCGGCAGCCCAGGCACGGCCAACACGGGCCGGCCCCCACCAGCGCGGCCAGTCGGCCCACGCAGCGAGCGCGCGCGGTCCACGAGAGCGTGCGCACAGCAGCTCGGCCCAGCAGGCGGCAGTGGCGCGCGGCCCAGGCTGGTGGTCGACGGGCCGGCCCAGAAAAGTGCCAGGCCGGGCCAGCAGCATCTCCAGTTCCCAGAAAGGCCCAGCGGCCAACAAGAACAGACCATCGGCAAAGAAAATCCGGTTCAGCTCAATGAAATGCCGATAGACCCTCCTCTGTCTCACACACTTCCAACTCCTCATCAAGGCATAATCCAAAGCACATGATATCTCATCCAAATAATCAAAAACACTTTGAGCACTTGAGAAAGCTTTTCACCAAGACTTCTCTCGGGGAATTTTCAACCATCTTTATCAAACCACTAAACCCAATGCATATGCAAAATAAAAGCATTTTTATTGGCACTAGATGATCAACGCAAAAATGGTCTTCCCTCTTAATAGTACGGTTATCGAACCTAAATCACTCACACCCTCTATGGTGTCTTGAGTGCAAACAAAAATAGCTCCTATACAAATACCTTTGCCTTGAGCCCTTTTTGTTTCTCTCTTCTTTTCAAGTTGGAGACCATGATCATCAAAATAAGTCCATCATCTCCATACACAAGTGTTGCCAACCTATCTCAATTTCACTTTTTAGAGCAAAGAGGTTAGCACTAGGTTTCATCAATTAGCCAAAACCAAACATGGAGCTTTCAATCTCTCCCTTTTTGGTAATTGATGACAACCTTCACAAAGATATGGAAATTGAATTCAATATGAAATTGAATTGCATGCCCAAGACATTTTGATCATGAATCTTGGATTGGACAAGCATTTCAATTCGGCATTTGGTAGTGGTAGCTCCCCCTACATGTGTGCATCAAATGTTTGGTCGATTTTCAAACACACATGCATAGATAAAACTTGTGTGAGAGTTACCACAACCAAAATGGTACTAAGGTTTATAGAATTGACCTTTGAAGCGTGATACCAATCGGAGTACGATAATAAACCTTCCTTAGCACCATGGGAATCTAGACATCCATCAAAACTCAACATACCTCATGAGATCAACGTTATAAGCAAGATACTTTGAACTAGAGAAACTCTAAGTCTAGAAACCACCTATGCATGCTAGTACTTCATTTATCAAACAAGTTCTATGCTAGCAATACACCAAACAAGCATGAATATTGAATTTAGCTTGCAATGCTCCATATCATCATGTATGCACACACAATATGCAACAAATAGTCTATGAGCTTGCTCCCCCTATTTGTGTGCTCATGGTTGGGTCATGTCATAAAAATTGATCCCCTTCCATTGCTCTTTGTGACTTATTTCTCCCCCTTCGTCAACAATCACCAACAAGGGTGCATAAGATGAGAGAAATAAGTCAAACAACTATGGCCAAATCTAAATCACATGCCTAGATTATGTATCTCAGTTTGAACCAAGGGCAAGCTTCTTCACACCTCATAAAAATAAGGGTTATCTTGACCATGTTGAGATACATATCATGAGCAAGTGCTAAAGATTCAACACTAGGTTCACAAGCTCACAAACAAGTCATATGCCACCACTAGATCAAATCAAACATAGAAACAATAGTGGTGCCATATATCCTTCAAATTCATTTGATTTGCAATGAATGAGCCTAGTAAAATGCACATGTATACATGTCTACACAACTAGCAAAGGATGCATGAGATGCAACAAACAACTTTACCTTGCTATGTTGGAGGAGAGGCATGTCATATATGGGGTGCATCAATCCATGTTGGAGAAGCTAAGTATGTTCAACTCATTCCTCAACTTGCAATATCTTTTCTCATCAAGAGGCTTGGTGAATATGTCGGCTAGTTGATCTTCGATGCCAATGCTTTCAATGCTAATATCACCCTTTTGTTGATGATCTCTAATGAAGTGGTGCCTCACATCAATGTGCTTGGTTCTAGAATGTTGAACCGGATTGTTTGTCATCTTGATTGCACTTTCATTCTCACAAAACAAAGGCACATGCTTGAATTTGATTCCATAGTCCTTCAAGGTAGCTTTCATCCATAGTAATTGTGCACAACAATTCCCCGCACTAATATATTCGGCTTCGACGGTGGAAAGTGCCACACTATTTTGCTTCTTTGAAGACCATGATACTAGAGATCTTCCTAGCACTTGGCATGTTTCACTTGTGCTCTTTCTATCAATCTTGCAACCGGCATAGTCGGAATCGGAGTATCCAATCAACTCAAAGCTTGACCCCTTGGGATACCATAGACCAACATCTTGAGTGCCCTTCAAGTATCTCAACACCCTCTTGGTTGCCGTCAAGTGACTCTCTCTTGGAGAAGCTTGAAACCTTGCACACATGCACACACTAAACATGACATCCGGCCTTGAAGCGGTCACATATAGCAAGCTTCCAATCATTGATCTATATAGCTTTTGCTCAATCATCTTGCCACTATCATCAATATCCAAGCCACCATTGGTTCCCATTGGTGTGCTAATTGCCTTAGCATCTTGCAACCCAAACTTCTTGATCATGTCCTTGATGTACTTGCCTTGACTCACAAAAGTGCCATTCTTCATTTGCTTGATTTGAAGACCAAGGAAGTAGCTTAGCTCTCCAAGCATAGACATTTCAAACTCACTAGCCATCATCTTAGTAAACTCCTCACAAAAAAATTTGTTGGTTGATCCAAAGATGATATCATCCACATATATTTGCAACACAAACAATTCATCTTCTATCTTCTTGGTGAAGAGAGTGGTGTCAACTTTACCCATCTTGAAGCCTTTGGAGAGAAGAAAATCCCTCAATCTTTCATACCATGCCCTTGGAGCTTGCTTCAAGCCATAGAATGCCTTCTTGAGCTTGTAAACATGATTGGGCTTCTTGTCATCTTCAAAACCGGGAGGTTGCTCAACATAGACCTCTTCATTTATGAACCCACTGAGAAATGCACTCTTCACATCCATTTGATAGAGCTTGATATTATGAGCACAAGCATAGGCTAATAGGATTCTAATTGCCTCCAATCTTGCCACCGGTGCATATGTCTCCCCAAAGTCAAGACCCTCAACTTGTGTGTAACCTTGAGCCACCAATCTTGCTTTGTTTCTCACAACTAAGCCATCTTGATCTTGCTTGTTCTTGAAGACCCACTTAGTGCCAATCACATTATGCTTCTTCGGCCTCTCAACAAGTTCCCAAACTTTATTTCTAGTGAAGTTGTTCAATTCCTCATGCATGGCATTGATCCAATCCGGATCCTTCAAAGCTTCATCAATCTTAGTTGGCTCAATAAATGACACAAAAGAGTAGTGCTCACATATGCTAGCCAATCTTGATCTTGTTTGTACACCTCTTTGAATATCACCAATGACATGATCTAGAGGATGATCTCTTGCAATGCTTGAGGGTTGAAGAACTAGTTGATTTGCATTGCTTGCTTGACCTTGATCTTGATTTTGAACTTCACTTGTGCTTGCCTCATTGGACTCATCAATCACAACTTGAGTTGGAACTTGCACCTCATCACCATCATCCACTTGCCTCGGCCTAATTTCACCAATGTCCATGTGCCTCATTGCATTGTTCAATTGATCTCCACCCACATCATCAAGATTTTGATGTTCACTTTGAGAGCCTTGGGTTTCATCAAATTCAACGTCATGAACCTCTTCAAGTAGGCCACTAGCCAAGTTCCATACTCTATAAGCCTTGCTAGAAGTAGAGTAGCCAAGAAGAAATCCTCATCACATCTCTTGTCAAACTTGCCAAGTCTTTGACCCTTCTTGAGTATGTAGCACTTGCAACCAAAGACCCTAAGTAAGCAATGTTGGGCTTCCTTCCATTCAAGATTTCATATGGAGTCTTCTCTAACTTCCCATGGCAATAGAGGCGGTTGCTATAGTAGCAAGCCGTGTTGATGGCATCACTCCAAAACTTTTCACTCACATTGTACTCAAGTAGCATGGTTCTTGCCATCTCAATCACGGTCCTATTCTTCCTCTCAACTACACCATTGGATTGGGGAGTGTAGGTTGGTGAGAATTGATGCACAATTCCAAGCTCATCACACAACTCTTCAACTCTTGTGTTCTTGAATTCACTCCCATTGTCACTTCTTATCTTCTTGATGGTAGTGTCAAACTCATTTTGCACCCTCTTGACAAATGACTTGAATAGATCATAGACTTCACTCTTTTCATAGAGGAAGAACACCCAAGTGTACCTTGTGTAGTCATCCACAATCATAAATCCATACTTGTTGCCCCCAATTGATGTGTAGTGAGTTGGGCCAAACAAGTCCATATGCAACAACTCAAACGCTCTTGAAGTTGACATCTCATTCTTCTTGGGATGTGAGTTCCCATGTTGCTTGCCGGCTTGACATGCACTACAAGGTTTATCTTTCTCAAATGTGACATCATTCAAGCCTCTCACTAGATCAAGCTTCACCAACTTGTTCAATTGCTTCATGCCAACATGTCCAAGGCGCCTATGCCATAGCCACCCCTTGCTTGACTTGCCAATCAAACATGATGAAAGTTGAGCTTCACTAGCATTGAAATCAACCAAGTACAAGCTTCCATGCCTAAACCCCTTGAAGATGATATTTGCTTGATCCTTGCTCACTACCTCAACATGCTTGTCATCAAATATGCACTTGTAGCCAAGATCACACAATTGAGCCACCGACAAGAGATTGAAGTTCAAAGTATCAACTAGCAACACATTGGAGAGATCCTTGTCATTGGAAATTGCAACCTTTCCAAGCCCCATGACATCACCCTTGCTATTGTCACCAAATGTGATGGAGTTGAATCCACCATTGTCATTCTTGTCAAGTGACTTGAACATACTATCTTCACCAGTCATATGATTTGATGCACCACTATCAAGCACCCAATGCCTCCCTCCGGCTTTGTAATTGACCTACAAGAAGACATCAAGCTTTAGGTACCCACTTTTGCTTGGGTCCTTGAAGGTTAGTCACTAGAGTCTTTGGCACCCAAATAGCTTTCTTCTTTGAGCTCATCCATGGTGTACCAATGAATCTAGCACTCACACCACTCTCACTCTTAACAAGCATGTAAGAAGCATTCAACTTGTAAGAGGAGGCACTAGTGTTTTTGCTCTTGCATGCATGCTCTAAATGACCAACTTGCTTGCAACTCTTGCAATAGCTACCATTGTTCTTCACAAAACTAGTCTTGTGAGGAGCAAAAGCGACCTTGCCTTTCTTGGGGGTATAGCCCAATCCCTCTTTGTAGAGAGATGCTCTTTGGCTACCCAAGCACATAAGCAAGCGGTCCTCACCACCATAAGCCTTTGCCAAGGTGTGATTGAGCTCCTTGACTTCCTTCTTGAGAGACTCATTCTCAACTACTAGTGTAGAATCACAAGCATGACCAACACTACTAGATGAAGTAGAGGCATAAGAACATGAAGGGCCAAGTGATGCAGCAACAAATGAGTCATCAAGTGAATCACATGATGTGGACACATTTTTCTTTTCTATGTTCACCACTTGTGATTGCACTTTCTCTTGCTTCTCAACTAGAGAGGAATGAGCTTTTTCAAGCTTGAGTGAGCAATCTCTAGCTTCTCATGGTCTACCTTTAGACTCTCATAAGAAGCCCTCAACTCCTTAAGTTCTTGCTCAAGGTTTTGTTTATCCTTGCGCAAGCCCCTACATTCCTTCCTAGAGTCATTGAAAGCAACCTTGCAATCCTCAAGCATGACAAAGAGTTCTTCTTTTGTTGTCTCATCATCATCATCACTCTTGGGTGGAGGTTTTACCTTAGTGGCCTTGGCCATGAAGCAAGTCGATGGAGCACCAAATAGAGAAAGCTTCTCTTGAATGGCAATGCTTGCGTGCCCCTTCTTCTTCTTCTTCTTGGAATCATCATCATCATCACTTGAGGAAGATGAATCACTCTCCCAAGTTGCCACATGAGATTCACCCTTCTTCTTCTTGTGAGAGGAGTCTTTCTCCTCCTTCTTCTTCTCTTGCTTCTTCCTCTCCTTTCTCATGGCATCTTCATCATCACTTGCATAAGGGCACTTGGCAATGAGATGATCCTTGCCATTGCACCGGAAGCACTTCATGGGACGGTCACTAGACTTGGATGAGTTTCTCTTGCCCTTGGACCGGTACCCCTTCTTCATGAGCTTCCCCATTCTCTTCACAAGGAGTGCCATTTGTTCACTCACTTCATCTTCTTGTCCACTTGAGCTTGAGCATGGTTCATCTTCACTTGAAGACTCTTCTTTCTTCTTCTTGCCTTTGCTCTTGGATGATGCGGCCTTGAATGCCACACTCTTCTTGTCATCATCCTTCTTCTCATTTTCCTTCTTCTTCTTCTTCACCAACTCTTCCTTCTCATGATCTTCTCTAAACTCATCATCGGCCATGATCTCTTGAAGGACTTGGTTGGGTGTTGGCTTCTCCTTCATAGTTGTCTTCACCATGACGGCCTTCAACATGTCAAATCTCTTGGGAAGACACCTCATGAACTTGGTGGAGAATTGAGGGTCCTTGATTTCTTCCCCAAGTCCCTTGAGCTCATTGACAATGACTTGGAGCCTATGGAACATCTCCGGCACACTCTCATCCTCCTTCATTGAGAAGCTTGCAAACTTCTCTTGCAACATGTATGCTCTTGCGGTCTTGACACTTTCGGTGCCCTCATAAGCTTCTTCTA
Organism: Themeda triandra; assembly: GCA_018135685.1. Taxonomy (NCBI): domain Eukaryota; kingdom Viridiplantae; phylum Streptophyta; class Magnoliopsida; order Poales; family Poaceae; genus Themeda; species Themeda triandra. The sequence goes on from JAENPR010001219.1 coordinate 78,536, forward strand.
GTTTCTTCCAAATGTCATGAGCCACCTCAAGGTTCTTGATGAGCTCAAAAGCTTTATCATCAAGTGCCTCATGGAAAGCACTCACGGCAACATCATTGGCTTGTTGCTTCTTCTCTTCGGCCGGTGTTGGCACCGCACCCTCAACAAGCTCAAACTTTGTCTCCACCACTTTCCACACCTCACTATTGATTGACTTGAGATGACTCTTCATCTTGAGCTTCCATTTGGCATAGTCATCACCACGAAATGATGGTGCCTTCTTGGTGTTGTTGATATGCATAACCAATGCCATTGTTTCACCGTAGGATGTTAATCCAACTCAAACAAACGATGCCCGGCTCCGATACCACGTGAAAGGTCACAATGGCTAGAGGGGGGGTGAATAGCCTAATAAAAATTCAAGCAAGAACACTAGACAACTCGATTAGATAGCAAGGCGCCAAATGTGCAAAGCAAATGCTTCAACTACTCTATGCAAGCCATCCTACCATGCAAGACTACTCAATTTAATTGCACACACAACAACGGTGATCAAGCTACACAATGTCGGTTCACCGAGACCAACCAAGCAATTCTACCCACGGGATTTAAGCTACACAATGAGTGGTTCCCGACCGACCACAATAAGCAATTCTACTTTGCGGTAAGTAAAGAGAGGATGGAAGGTTATACCGCCGCGAAGAGTAGAAGATAGTCAATCACCGGTGGAGACGCCAATCACCTAGAGAAGCTCAAGCACAAACACAATAGAGGTCGAAGCCTCGGCAATCACAAATCAACACAATGATTTTTTACCGAGGTTCACTTGCTTCCCCTAGCAAGCTAGTCCTCGTTGTGGCGATGCACTTGCTTGGTGAGTTGCCCGCTCAATTGGCTCGATGCCAAAGACCCCAATGGGGAGCCGCAATCTCCACACAAGACAAGGATCCACAAGCCATGAGCAATCCACTAGAGTTGCAATTTGGCCCTCCGCCGGGGAAGCACAACCACCCCTCACAAAATCACCTTGATTGGGTGACGGGAATCACCAAATCCCCTCACCAATCAATCTTGCTCCAACCGTCTAGGTGACGGGAATCACCAAGAGTAACAAGAAAACCACTCTTGCAATCACCACCTAGTGCCACAAAGATTGAATCACAAATGCAATGCACTAGGGTTCCCAACTCCTCTCATGAGCTAGCACCAACCATGGAGAGGGAGAGGAGAGGGAGGGGATCCTCTTGGAGCTCTCAAATCGATCTCTAGAGCTTGCTCTCTCAATTGATTGAAGCACAAATCAATGGATCGAGAGAGGAAAGAATGAGAGTTTGTCACTTTTTCTCTTCTAGGGTTTGAGCAATGGAGAAAATGAGCAAGAGCGGGAGAGAGGCAGAACCAGGACCTCTCTTAACTTGCCTCGCTCCAACGGCAGCGGGCAGCAGGCCCCACGGCGCCCTCCCGGCAGCACCGCTCCAACGGTCGGGAGGGAACCCTCTGGCGGCGCTGGCAACGGGCAGCTGCGGAGCTCCTTCACGCCCGCTGTCTGTTTCTGTCTCAGATCGAACCAGCAGATGGAGCTGTCTTCACGAAAAGAGCAGCAGCCGGCCGAGCACCCCCTGCCGGCAAACCAGTTCAATGTGCAAGAAATTCTCGCAGCTCCTCCTCTATTCCATCAGACGTAAAAAGGCAAGGGCAGCCCAAAACGGTGACAATTTGGCCCACGCGTGCGCAGCAAGTGACGGCAATTCACAAGCAGCAGCAGCAGCCCAGTCGGAGAGCAAGGCGGCGGCCCAGCTCGGGTGGGCAGCTGGCCAGCGGCCCGTGAGCGCAGGCGGCCCAGCTCGCGAGCAACGCAGAGTAGGCCGGCGGCAGCCCAGGCATGGCCAACATGGGCCGGCCCACCAGCGCGGCCAGTCGGCCCACGCAGCGAGCGCGCGCGGCCCACGAGAGCGTGCGCACAGCAGCTTGGCCCAGCAGGCGGCAGTGGCGCGCGGCCCAGGCTGGTGGTCGACGGGCCGGCCCAGAAAAGCGCCAGGCCGGGCCAGCAGCATCTCCAGTTCCCAGAAAGGCCCAGCGGCCAACAGCAACCAGACCATCAGCAAAGAAAATCCGGTTCAGCTCAATGAAATGCCGATAGACCCTCCTCTGTCTCACACACTTCCAACTCCTCATCAAGGCATAATCCAAAGCACATGATATCTCATCCAAATAATCAAAAACACTTTGAGCACTTGAGAAAGCTTTTCACCAAGACTTCTCTGTGGAATTTTCAACCATCTTTATCAAACCACTAAACCCAATGCATATGCAAAATAAAAGCATTTTTATTGGCACTAGATGATCAACGCAAAAATGGTCTTCCCCTCTTAATAGTACGGTTATCGAACCTAAATCACTCACACCCTCTATGGTGTCTTGAGTGCAAACAAAAATAGCTCCTATACAAATACCTTTGCCTTGAGCCCTTTTTGTTTCTCTCTTCTTTTCAAGTTGGAGACCATGATCATCAAAATAAGTCCATCATCTCCATACACAAGTGTTGCCAACCTATCTCAATTTCACTTTTTAGAGCAAAGAGGTTAGCACTAGGTTTCATCAATTAGCCAAAACCAAACATGGAGCTTTCACCGCGGCGATCCCGACAAACGCTGACACGAGCAGGATCCCGGGGCAACCCGAGGTCCCGCCCGAGTCAGTAAACATGGTCGCGACAGGGTTTGGTCACCCTCGTTAAGCCAAGCAAGCTTGGGGGAGAAATAAGAGCACCGACAAAAGCAGGTCGGTAAGTACTTTCTTGCTACTCAAAAAAAGAGAGAGAGAGTAGATGAAAAAAAGAATAAAATAAAACTTCTTCTCTGAAAAAAAAGAGAAGATTTTATTTTAGAAAAAAAATATTTTTCAAACGGCCGGGCGGGATCACCAACGGCTAGCGCCAAGGGCTAGCCGTTGGCGCCCAACGGCCAAGGCAGCGCGTGGCGTCGCGGGGCCCACTGGGCGCGCGCGCCGAGGCGCGGCCGCGCCGAGCCTCTGCGAGGTGGGGCCCGGGCGGCGGCCAACGGCTCTTAGCCGTTGCCCCTCCCCCTTGTCGCCGGTTATTCGGCTATAAAAGGAGGGGGTGGCCGGGGTGCTCAAACCACCTCCCATTCTCAATCTCTCACTCTCTTTCACTCCCACTTCCCACACAACAAGCTTCCACAAACAATTTTTGAGCAAGAGAGCAAGAGTTGGAGCTAGTCTCGGGTGTGGAAAATCAACCTCCACCAGTTCTTTCGCACCCGAGAGCTAGCCACCGGCGTAGTCCGCCATGAGCGACTACAGTTCGTGGGGGTACGGTGAGGCCTCGAGCTCTTACCAAGGTGCCCCTACGAGCCGAGCGGCCGAGAGGCGGCGCCCGCAACCCCGAGCCCGAGGGGATCTACGCGGCCGACGCCCGTACCTCGACTCTGGAGGGAGAGCAGGAGCTGCAGAGGTACCATCGCCTCAAGGATCGGCTCTTCAACCACACGATGATCTACGACGCCAACCTTATCGAGAAAATAGGTATGGACACCGACTTCGACACCATTTGGAAGGCGGTTGGTTGGGAAAACTTCGAGCCCATCGATGAGCAAGATTCGCGTCTCTTGACCATCCAGTTTCTTTGCACACTTGATTATGATGATGAGCGTATTTTCTTCCGTTTGTTTGGCACGGAATATTCTCTTACTTGGGGGGAACTCGCTCATCATCTAGGCTTTCACTATAAGTGTGCACTTAAGCTAGATGCATCTATCCCTGGTTTTGATCGCAATTCTTTTTGGGAGAAGATTTCGGGTAGGGTAGAAGTTGGACCTTTCAAACCCCTGAACATGCAGATCCAACACCCTACCCTTAGACTCATGCATCGCTGGATTTCCATGACTATGTTTCCTGCTGGCAAGACTAGATGGGTGCATTCTGTAGAACTTAAGCTTCTCTGTGCCATAGTTCACAAGTTCAAGGTCGCTCCTGTAAAGGAGATGTGCCTCCACTGGCTAGATATGGTTAAGAAGTCTTATGCTATCGATTGCACCTCTCTTGTTACTCGCATTGCCAATGCTGTAGGAGCACTAGATGGTAACGATGTCGAGTACATTCCCCTTGATCGGCCGATTTGTGATTTACGTGCCCTAACCCAAGGACACACTTTGAAGACCGATGGGAAAGATCGTATCTGTTTCTTCTTTGCCGGTTAAGTAAATAAGATTCGGTTACCTAACCCAAATCTCTATTTATATAACTGTGATGTGCTCACCTTTGATTTGAAGACTACAAAAGAAGCACGCGGGGAAGAACAGACCGAGAGCCACTAGAGGAGGAGCTAAGGCTTATACACGGCGACTCCCCTGCTCGGCCAAATGCTCTGTCATGCCTCCCCGGCCAGTATGGTTATGGTGGATGGGAGGCCTACCGGGGCTACGCAGCTACTCGGGGTGGGAGCGGTACCCCCGGCAAGCACGGACGGCGAGAGGGCATGGTCCGAGGCAGGGACCGACGAGTGGGAGCGACAGAGGCGGTACACTGTCGACTCGCCACCACCAGAGCAGGAGCCGACGTTGGCCTCAGTCAACGCCCGCATTGGACAGCTGCAGATCCAGACGAACGACATCAGGAACACCCTGGGCGGCTTCATGCAGTCGACGACCCAGTGGCAGCAGCAGCACGGGCAGAGGTTCGACGCTCTTGCCGAGAGCCTCCGCATCCAGCAGGAGGAGCAGAGGGCCTATTGGAGGTCCCAGGGATACAACCCTGGGCCATGAGCTTCAGGATAAGCTTGGGGGAGGACCCCCATTGAGGTACCTGCATTGCATATTTAATTTCTAGTAATTTTATTTTTTATTTTAGCATATTTAAATTCAAGTTTCTTGCATGGAAAAATTCAAAAAAAAATATTTATTTTTATAATTCCATTCCATATATGTGCTATGAAATGTTTAGTTCCACCCATGTTGAAATGATTGGTTGCTCTGTTTTATGTCTCGTTTGTACTTGTCTAAAATAGAGTTTTCTCTAATATTTGGGTTTATCGGCTTTACATTATCATGCTCTAGAAACTTGATTTAGTGGGTTGCATACAATTACTCTCATCTAGGTTATTGCGCGATATGATATAGTGACTTAGACCACAGCAATGAAACGTCCCTTTGAGAAAACCTGACGTCCGGAGTCTTTGTTTCAAAATTTTCAAAAACAATAGTTCCTCAATGATCGCGGAATACCCACCAGAGTCATATGATCTATCTTTAGAATAAGAATCTTCATACGCTGCTTGTTCGTACATTGAGTTCGGTCGGATTGTTACCGACGTAAGATTATGACTCTACACCCATGATTGAGATCCACTTGCACCCACCAAATAAAGCCAACTCTTACACTGAGAGTTGCGCACCATTTTTCCACCAAATAAAAATGCCGACCCTTACCCTGAGGATCGCGCACCCCTCTCTTTTAGTTTGTAAAATTCTCCATGCATTGTTCATCATGACATCTCTCTCCACCTCATCCTATCCATCAATAAAGTTTTGGGCTATGTTCTTAGTCAGAAAAAAAGAGAGTGAGAGAAAAGAAAAAAAAAGAAAAAAAAAGAGAGAGGGAGATTGTTATAGTTAGAAGATTTATCACTCTTGTAGGCAAACGGGAAAAGTCTTAGATCCCCGTTCAAAAAAAAGAATAAATTTAGTTGTTCGATAGCCCATCATTTCTTCATCTCATTCATCAATAAAAGAGAGCATGTCATGATGCATGGAGACCCAAAAATACCACAAAAATTAGGAATCATCTTTCATTCCATCCACACACTTGCATATCTCAATCAAGGTGTATAGCTTAATCTCCGTAAGGTTCAATCCTTGACCTTACAACATATGTGATACAAGTATGCCCACTTACATACCTACCCAAAACTCCACTCTCAGCTTTAGTGGTAGGAAGAAGGGAAAACTTTGAAAATGCCTTTGGTGAGGTTACTATACACTTTTGAGCGATCGAGTGGGTCATTAGAGGAACTTGGTTTATTTATAAAAACTTACAAAACCTCCGGACTGAAAGTTGATCTTGGGACGAATGAAAAGCACCGGTCTTTGAAACTGTTCTATTTTGCAATCGCCCAAGACTTGAGAAAATTATAAGCCCCACTCCATCAGGAATCATAGAGTAGATACAATTGCCGATTTATCCAAATAGCAGTAGAACGCTCTCTTTTAGCTTGTACACTTGAGATATAATCGGCATCGTAGCAACCCCTGATCAACAACCCAAAGCAAAGACTTGCTCGGGACGAGCAAGGGGTAAGCTTGGGGGATCTTGTTGGCGGTCCTTAACTCAGATTTCTACCCACCAACTATAGGTCATTATGGGGGAAATAAATATTTTATTTCACATATATCTTTACTATTGACCTAGTTCCACCTGTGCTTGAAGAAAATATTGTTTTGCAGAATATACACCAAGTGCAGGAATTTTCAGAATAAAAAGGCGCTTTCCGGAAGGCGTAAAATGGCAAAGGAAACAAGGTAGCCCACCTCGGGGTCGAAGTGGGCCAAATCACCAGCAAAAGCGCGGCCCAGAGGACGGCCCAGGCCCACACGCCAAAGGCGGTCAGGGGGCGGCGCCACCCAGGCGCGGGCGCGCCTGGGGCGCGGCCGCGCCAGCCCTGCCGCCAGGTGGGCCCGGCCAAGGCGGTTTGCCTCCTTCCATCTGGGGCATGACGGTTCCGCTGGTTATTTTACCTCCATGCCCCTGAACCGCCTCCAGCGCCCTATAAATGAAGAGGAGAGGCCCCCCACCTAAACACACACCATTTAGAGCCATCTCTACACTTCTCACTTGTTCATTAGTCTTAACATTAGTCCTTTGGAGCTAGGCAAAGCTACTTGGAGAGCTTGTCTCCAGGAAGAAAAGCTACACTCTTGGTATAAATCTATGGAGCGTTCTTCCTTAGTCAAGTTCTCATTACATTTATATAGTCGTGCATATGAACTAGAGTATAGTCTAGTACACGATATATTCTATGATCAAGAACTAGGCCATAGTTCTTGTGAGAGTTGTTTATCGTGTTCTACATTGTTCTTCATTGTTCATATGTTTTACTTGTTTAGATTAGAGTGTAGAAGAGGAATAGCGGTTCGATGTGCCTTCGGGCTTGCCTATGTTCTAGCTCGTCCATCCGTAGGGTGGGAGTCCTGGAGGGACGTAGGTAGCTCCTTAGTATGCGGACGTGGTGTCCGGGTGCGAGGGAACCTTCGGATATGTCGGCATGCCACGGTTGAGGTGGTAGGCGGCAGGTGGTGACAGCCCTGTCCGTCCTTTGTAATCCCCCACGTTCGCATGTTGAGTAGGAGTTCGTAAATGCCGCCATCGACTGGCAGACCAGTTGCCGCGGTCTCCCCATATTCCTAGTCTATAGTCGAGTCTTGACTTGTATAACATGTGGAATTAGCTGTTCTAGCATTGACTGTATAGGACCTGCCTGCTCCGCGTAGATTATTCTTTATTCTTTATTTTATCTTTATTCCTTTGAGGTTGCTCTAAGTGTGTGTCCACTATCCAAACTACCGTATGCTTACCCCTGTATAGCACATTGGTCGGTTTCTCCTCATGCTAGATATCGTATTCATACCCATGCTAGATTACTTAACTACCCCATGCCTTCCTTTGGGAAATTATAAATAACGATACCCCGAATACTTCCGGGTGAAATGCTTTGTCGATAGATCCGTGCGCTTGCGGATATTTATCTACTAGGATGTGATCTATCTCTGGCAACACTCGCGTAGTTGCTAGAACCAGTTTCTAGTAATTATGCCGAGTAAAGCCATTTAGCGTTTCTGGCGCTGTTATCAGAATTGGGCTCTAAGTCTATTTTGGTAATCGCGCTAAGAAATGCCAACAGTTGTCTATGACGAGAAGGTGGTGGCGGCCCCCGCGCCGGTTCCAGAGGAGGTTGGCGAGGGCGAGGGCGAGGAGCTGCGGCCTGCGGGGAAAGGCCGAACACTAGCAGCCTGCACGTCGCCCCCGCGGCGACAACGGAGCGGAGCAACGCGAGCTCCTTGGCGGCGAGGGCACTCTTGGCCGTGCCATTACCCCCGGCGCCGGTGTGCCACGCGGGGCTGCTGCGGGAGGTCAACGACAAGAACGAGCTGGTAAGGAGGAGCAGCTTAATGAAAGAGAGTGTGGCCGTGCGGGATGCCATAGGGCATGGAGGAGGTGGCCGAGGAGGAGCCGACGCATCGGCGGTCGTCCGCGTGTGGCGAGAGCGGCGCGGGGGGCGTAAGGGCATGGGTCGGGTGGAGTGGGGAATTGGGGAAAAGCAGGTGAGGGTTAGGTTCTTAGCAGGCCAGAATGTTGGGGTTTTTTGAGAAGCTTATGAGCTGTTACTCTATTAGTAGGACAGAACTACCACCGGGTTGCTAGTGGGCCTATTTTCAAATATCGGGCCATGTCGTGCCCGCCCGCGGGCCTGGGGTGTGGGCCAGGCATGGCCTGGTGCATCGGGCCGTGTCGTCCCGGGCCCAAACAATAACAGGCCGGGCCGTGCTTGGGCCGGGAAAAAATGCGGGCCTCGTGCCGAGCACATGGGCCCGGGCTGCATCCTGACCTTATATTATTGTATAAATTTTCAAAAGATTTTAAATATTAACTAGAATGATTTTATTTTCGAAATATAAGGCCAAGATGCTTGTTTAGATATTAACTAGAATGATTTTATTTTTAGATTTTTTTGGATATTTTCTTTTTTTCCTAGAGCTAAAACTAGAAACATTTTTGGATGACCTAATATCTTGTTTGGATCCTTCATCTCAAACTATCTCTATGATTTTTGTAGAAATTTTAGACATTTAGATATTTTATATAGTTTAAAAACCATATCAAGTATGTACACAATTCTTTTGACTGGAAAAGATGAAACCGCCTTCAAAACCACTTTAAACCATGGTAGGCAGGTAATTTGAAATGTTTAAAGAGTTCATGAGAAAGATGTCTGGTTTTGGATTTCAAAAAAAAAAAAAATACTATGATGATAGTTCTGAGAAGTAAAATGTACTTTTTTCTATTTTTTTTCAGAATTACAAGTACTGAATCAAGTATTTTTGTTCAATGTTCCTTCAAAAAAGGTATTTCTGTTTAGTAAATATACATTTTCTTTAAACTTTGACATATACATTTGCTTTATACACAAATATGACAAGTGTTGAATCAAGTATTTCTATTTAGTAAACATTATCTTTTTCTTCCTGTCCCAATCCCTTTATATTTTAGAATAATATAAAATGCTAAAAACACACAATATTACAGGACGGAAAGTGTATATTGTAATTTGTAATTAGTTAATAATGGTGTGGTCTGGCGTTGTGGCGCATTTTAATTTGGAATAGAGGGTATATCTAAACATCTTGGGGAAAAATTATATCCTCATTCTCTAGCTACTACTTGCAGAGAAACTCGTTCGAATTAATAATTCTCGTATTAATCAGTTTTATTAGTGATATGACATGTACATATTTGCATTTTTGGAACAGGGGTACATAGTACATGACGAAGCATGCTTTTGTAGGTGATGAGCGATGCAGGCGCAGGGCTCGGCGAAGGAGACTGACTCCACGATGTGGTAGCTGCCTGCTTTTGTAGGTTAGCGAGCGAGGGCGACCTGGCTTTGCGAGCTTGTTTTCACGTGAGTGAAGCATGCTTTTGTAGGTGAGCGTGCAGGTGAGCGAAGCAGTACCAGGTGCATCGAAGGCCACTGACTCCACGATGTGGTAGCTGCAAGCTTTTGTATGTTAACAAGCGACGGCGACTTACTACACGATGCATACTTTTGTACGTGTGCCCGCACGTATATTATATATACCTCTCGATAGGCTACGTCTCAGCAGCACCACAAGCAGCTAATAACAGCAGGCCACAGGTAGTGCACCTCTTCTTCTTCCCCCTGCACCGGAGAGAGAGCTTTGATCGAGAAATGGTAGGCAGGGGACTGATGGTAGGAGAGCCAACAACGGAGTGGCCGGGAGTGGTGGGGTGGCGGTACTATGATGCGTGCATCGTCATCACGAACGCCCGCAGGGACGTGAACATAGAGGATCTCGGTCCAGACGATCCTCTTCCCGATGATTTTCCGACCGACAACACGCGCGTCCTCGTCATGTCCAACGCCGCCGGAATCGTGGTGGCTAGAGAAGACTACCCGTATCCACAAGTTGGCTAGCTACCTCCTTCGATTCACAGCCTGCTGCTAGCATAGGCTAGCTGCCGATCTACATATATATTTACTATGTGTGTTGAGAGAAATAATATGCGATGTCTGATCGATCGTAATAATGCATTTCGATGCATGGATGTGATGAATAATTCCTCATGTATTTCGATGGGTGTTATGAAATAATTAATGGAAAATAGATATGCATCCATGCGTGCATTTTAATTTGATGTATCCAAAATTATATTGTTGCTCACAGATGAAACACATAGCAGCACTACGCACGATGCGACTACGGACAAGAACCGAGGACCTTCTCCTTTGCTTTGAATGAAACTATCTCAAGGAATTATTCAGGACCTTGACTCTATCTTCTGCTTTCCACTATCCACACTGGGCCACTGGCATATGATGAATTGCAGCTTCTACGTACAACAATTACTTATAGTGGTGTGCAATATGATGAAGATGAAAGCGACACCTGGGAACCAATCTGGGGTTCCAGATACATCTCTCTAAGAAATTATAAAATTATGCTTACAAGGATGTGGAGGGGCATCCAATAATCAAGCCGGTTTGGAAATCTCGCTGCACACCACGTGTCATGTTTTTTGTGTGGCTGATTCTGGTGGACAGACTTAACACGAAGGCCATGTTGAGAAGAAGACACTTCAACATCCAAGAACCGCCGAAGCTGGCCTATGTTCACTTTGCTACAGCCCTTGTTTGCTTTATATGCATGATATTGTCACCTAAAGATGAACCTGTGCACCGGCACTACTGCCTAGACAGGAGTGACTGTATCAGTGCCAGTGCCGGAGCCAGAGGGGCTGGTAGGGGCCATGCGTCCCCCTAATATATATCACAACAAAAATTGTGCTAGTATAATTTTATAATTTTTTGAATATATTTTTATAATAAACTTATTTCGAGATGTAAATATTGCAAATACTTTCTACAAATCTGGTGAAACTTAAGCAAGTTTTTTTGACCAGCCTGAATTTCATAGAGACACTTTTTGGAGTAGATAATAAAATCATTCAAATAATAACAAAACATGCAACAAAATTATCCCTATGAAAACACTCCAATAATGGACTAAGTTATCTCAAGGTGAATATATGGCCTGTGTTCCTTCTTCTCTGCATACTCCGCCTGGTATATGAAACGCCAAATATTATATATTCGTCGCTGTTAGCAAGGAGTCCAGATTTCTCTTCTAGTTAAACTCCACATCATGTAGACGTGGTATCTGTGAACAGTGTTGCTATTGAGCATCTCGTTGTTGCCAAACACGACTTGTTTGGTTGTGGTCAGAGAGGTCAGGGTGGGCGTCAATAAGTCAATTCCAATCATATGGAGTCGGATTGTTTGTAGTCACCCACACATTATTCAAACAACTAACTAACGATGACGACAAGTTAGATTTGAATCGGGTGGAGTCTCTAGCACCCAAATCCAAATCTCAAATTTAAAACTCGAATCGGCCCTGAATATCGATTCGAGTGCAAATAAATCCCTAAAACTGACATATGTGGATCCCTGCACTGGTAGCCAACCGGGATTGCCCAAGTGAGACTAAAGGTCCAGCCTTTATTCCCGGTTCCCGCAACCGGGACTCTGTCACACCACATGTGTGGGACCTCCCTTGCTCTGCGTGAGATTCGAACCCAAGACCCCTTGCCTCGCGCGTAGATTCCTTTACCAACTCAGCTGCACACCACAAGTGACAAAGTCATGTACGCTGTCCTTTTAAATTGACCCACAGAGGACCTTTAGTCCCGAGTGAAAGATCTTTAGTCCCACTTCGTAACGCCAGGTTGGTAATACTAACCGGGACTAGAGAGGGTACCTTTAGTCCCGGCTGGAGCCACCAAACAGGACTAACCTTCCCGGTCTCTGCCACCAGCCTGCAAAAGCTTTTGGCGAGCCGTTGGGAGGGGATTTGGTCCCGGTTGGTGTCCCCAACTGGGACTAAATCATCCTTTTTGTCTCGGGTAAAAAAATAGCCGAGACTAAAGCCGAGGTTCGAAAGTCCGTTCTCTACTAGTGGTATAACCCAACAATATTACAATGAATCTTCAGGGCCTCGGATGATGTATGCTAGAACAACGAGGCAACTGTGGACACCCTCTCGCCGACGACGATGCCGTTCTACCTAGGTTGCTCCTTGGGTGGGTGCAACGAAGAGCCATCGTTGGGCAGACGAAGATGACGACTCTGACAACAATCCCCTAACAATCTACCTGGATGCTATTCATCGTCTGGTCAAGATAGTAGCTACCCTGTCATGCGCCCAAACTCGTTCGGTTGTGGTTTGGCCCGTGGCGGAGTGGATGTCAACGCTGGGTGGTGGTGGGGACGTCGGCCTAGCCTCCGACGTAGCCGGTGATGACGCTAGAATGCATTTCGATTGTGCTTCGCCATGGTAGATAGGCTGATGGATTGTTTTCCTCATCACTCCACGCGATGGATTGTTTTCCTCATCACTCCACGCGCGGCTGCTGCACTGTGTTTCTTTAGACTGCTCCAATCTTGCGCTTGACGTGGATCATAGGGGAGGAAAACACATATTCCACTTCAAGCTATTTTAGACGTGTGGGACCTATTGTCATAGGCATAAAAAAGTTCGGGTCTTGGATTGCTAAAAAACACATAGGTGCTATGCAGCATTCCTCATGTGGATCCATGTCGGACGCTTGATCACAAGCTGAGACTAACCGCTAAAGCTCATCTCTCCACCCCCCTCTCTTCTTCCTCCTATCCCAAATTTGGCGCCCCTCATCGCCCATCACTAACGATGGCCACAACACCTCCCAACCTCCCTTGCCCGCAACTTCCGCGACGCTGAGCTCGCACGGGGAGCTCCAGCCAGCCGCTGCCATCTCTATCCATGAGCAGTAGAGCTCCGATCTGGCCACAAGCGAGCTCGGCCCCGAGGGCGCTGCTGGCCCTGGCCACGGGGCAAAGTCCGCCCCGAAGGCACGGCTGTCCTGGCCGCAGGTGAGCTCCACCCCGGCGCGGATGGCCCTAGGCCCTAGCTGCGGGCAAGCTGTGCCTCGGCGGAGTGGCTAGGCCTGGCCGCGGTGGCCCTACTAGGCTAATTTTGGGGTCCGAGCGCTTGGACCCCAGTCGGCCTCCGAGCGGAGCGCGCGGGAAACTTTTGGCGCCCGAATCTGGTAGGCGGGAGCGCTTTGTTAACGGGCCGGCCCGCTTTGGACTTTTTTTCCGATGACATTGTGGACTGTTTTTTTTTTGCGATCCCCAATCGGGCGAGACGAGGCGACGACTCCGACGGCGGGACGAGCGAGACGGCGGCCGACCCCGACGGCGGCCGTCCCCGACGGCTCCGACGCCAGCACCTCGCCCTCGCGCCGCCTCTTCCGCCCACGCGAGACGAGCCTCGCCCCCGGTCGCCGGCCGCCGGCAACCAGCCTCCTCGCCCGCTCGCCGGCCGTCGGCGAAGAGCCCCAGCCCCGGCTAGCCAGTCGCCAGGGACGATCCTGCGCCCCCGCGACGTCGATCCGGCGACTACCCGTGAGTTCATCCCGTTCCCCATTCCCGATCTAATTTGTTTCTGCAGTTCTTGATTGGTTTTCCATGGTTCATTGCTTGTATGCAATGGATGGCTTCTGTTTTAGCTTCATAATCTGAACATGCAGAAAAGAAACAACCCAGATCTTTGCATTTGCTAGCCTACTTTAAACAAAGATTAATGGCACTATAGGACTGCATTTGCAATCAGGTTCACTGAAAATAGCAATTTGAGCAGCAGAAATTTACTTCATTGACACGAGAAAGTATAAAAGTAGCTTACCGTGACAAAGCATTGAGCAATATAGGACCGAGATCCTGTCTTCTGCTGGTACTTTACTAGCCCACAAGTACCCTTAGTTTTCATAACATTTGATGAATAGATAATTCCTTGTGATTTGATATGAATTTTGTGTGGTTAAAATAGCCACCTAATGAATATAATTCAAACATGGCATAGAAGAAATTAAAAATTACCTACTGTTCCTAGTTGATTATTGTCTTTCATTTGCATTGCCTTAGTAAGTATATGAACTTGAGCTATGGATATTGTGATGCTCTGTAAGCAACAATCTTTTGTTCTCAAATATTTGTGATGCTCTCTAAGCAACAATGTTTTTATATGTTTTTTAGATGATGTTGATTTTCATAACATAAATGCCTCCATGTTTACATGGTGACTTTTCCACAATAGGTGTTTGTGCTTACTGTGAGAACCTCATATTAGATATCTACCATCAAAAGAACTAGTTTTAGATATCTACCATCAAAATATACCAACGTTTGTATTCCTTTATACAATATGATTGATAGATCGTTACAGAATTTCTGATTAGTTATGAGTTTATATGATGTCACCATATATATTTGAAAATAAAGGATATCTGTTTCTACTGTTCCTTGTGATATAGTTTGCTACTAACTTGATGCATCGTAGCTTTCAGTAAACAATCAACGTGCTGCACACATAACAGTGCTGATCCTAGTCCTATTGTTTTTGCAGGCGTTAGCTGCATCAGGACTAAGAGCCATTTGGTATGCTGTTGAGGTAGATGGAATCGGTGAAGTTACTGCTGTTGACAATAATGAAGGTGCACTGGTTTCTTTCAGCATCAGTATTGTAGATATTTTATATACAAAGCTTGTATTTTATTAGACTGATTCGAAATACTTGCTAAACTGTAGCTGCTGTAGAAGCCTGCAAGAAAAATATACAGCACAATGGCAGTCTTGCATCTTAAAAGGTGGTACCACATCACGCTGATGCATGTGTCTACATGCTCACGCATCCAAAAGAATTTGATGTGGTACTACCTTCTGTCTATTTCCATGTGTGCTTTCTTTTTTCAGCCCCAGTGGTACAAGGTACCCTATCATCCTTAGACTTTCTCAAAGATGGCTGTGGCAGGCAAGGAAGCAGGGGCGGAGCCAGAAAGGCAGAAATTACTGGTAGGAGGGGCCAACTGCTCAAAAGTTATGTTATTAGGGGAGACAAATCAATATTTTTACTGAATTATATAGCAAAAATATCATGTGCATAAGAGAAATTCATCTAGAATAGGGGGTCCTCGCCCCCCTCATCCTCCCTCCCTATGCCCCTGAAGGGAGGCCCCTACAAGCACCGAGCAGCCACACACACACAAAGTAGGACATAGGGCTTTTCTTGGACCATGAGCCTGAACCTGGGTATATTGTTCCGTGCTCTTAAATTTCTCTGCCACTTGTGGACGCTTGATTATTCGTCTTGCACAAGTACTCCTTGCTAATGGAAGTCTCCACAACATTTCATGATTTAAGAAATAGAATTGTTGATAGTTTTTCTTGGTGTATTAATAATCGAACTATCAAAATGCTGTACTACTTCAACTGAAACTTTAACACATATTGTAAAGAACTAACAAAGTTCTCTTACCTTTCAAAGTTTATAGAACCAGTTTAATTTTTATCATTTATGTTTATGTGACATTGAGTAGTCAATGCCCCACATATAGAAATATTGATTATGTCTCTTGTGATCCTTCCTGTCTACCCTTTTTCCTAATCTGTTTTGACGAGGTTTTTTCTAGATTACCTTCTATAGGTTATTAACCATGAATTTAGTTTCTGTCAACACAGCATTTGTGCATCTTTAGGTGATCATTAATCAATAACACACAACACATAGGACAACAATGTGTTATTGGAATCCTAGTTCACATAAAATCTGGCCTGGATTAGAAACATTGCATGCAGTAATGTGAACTATAAGACCTGATGGGTTTAGAAGGAGCAGGTTGATTTGAAAGTTTGTTCGCTAGTTTAGAATTCAATATGTACATTTCTACCCCTTTAAAAGCCTCTCAAATTGCAGTTTTGCACTGGTCTTTCTTGCTAGCTAACTTAATTACTCAAACAAGCACAGGAGAAGCCATGTAGTGTCTATTGAATCCCCTGTACCAAAAACAACTAGAAGGGGCCAGCCTGCCTAATGCTCTTGGTTGCGCTAGAAGGAGGGAGGTTTAATATTAGGAATAGTGTATCATGGAAGTGCTTTTGGTGATGAACTTACATTTCTTTAGTTCATAAGATTGATTTAGATATTTGATTAAGGGAAATTTGTACCACAAGGAAGCGACAGAGGCATTTACTAACGGAAGGAGTGAATTGTTCAAATCATGTAATGTACCTGTCACGTATTTGCCACCTACAAATGGCTCATTCTGATTTAAGCATAAGGAAATAATATGGTTTCACATGATTTGAATTATGTCCTAATGTCCTATACATGCTGAATCAGGTTGACCTTGACCCTTATGGATCACCAGCTGCATTCCTTGATTCGGCAGTTCAATGTGTAGCAGATGGGGGTATCTTGATGTGCTCAGCTACAGACATGGCAGTGCTTGCTGGTGGAAACGCAGAAATTTGTTTTTCTAAGTGAGATTTTCAGTTTCTGAATTAAATATGGATTGCTATCTGCAGGACTTACTGGAGTTATATTCATGTTAACTGCCATATGCACTTGCAGGTATGGTTCTTATCCATTAAGAGGTAAACACTGCCATGAGATGGCGCTGAGGATTCTTCTTGCCTGCATTGAGGTAAGACTTAGGATTGTTTTCTTCTGGCCCCATATATATTCATGATGAATGATCTTGAGCTTGATTTCTTGTGTTCCTATATGTTCATGATGATGATCTTGGTTACATTTTTCTTGTTGTCTTGCAGTCACATGCAATCCGTCACAAGCGCTACGTAGTTCCTATAGTATCAGTACACATGGATTTCTACATTAGGGTTTTTGTGCGAATCTTCACGTTGTCTCCTGCTTCCATCTTTTCCTCATACATTCTTTTTCTTATGGTGAAGATGTGTTGTTTTCTCTATGGTGGTACTTTTTGGTATCTAATAACGTATCTTTACCAATGTCCTCTGTTATATTCAGCTCGGCTAGTACAGTAAAAAGCTCACCACTCAAATTGGCACATGTTTACCAATGCAATGGATGCAATTCATTTCACCTGCAAAATATTGGAAGAATTAATTCAAAGGTAGTCTTTCTTATCTTCTTTTATTTGTTTTGCATGTTTTTAATTTTATAATCATTTGATCCAGGATGAGAGAAACATTGCGCTACCAAATTTTTGCCCTACCGTGCCTGAAGTATGTTCTGAATGTGGCCATAAATTTGTTATGGGGGGACCTATTTGGAGTGATCCAATACATGACAAGAAATGGGCTACCTCAATATTATCAGATATTCATGCTATGAGAGAAGCATACCCAGCTTATCAAAAAATTTCGGCTATACTAACGTCAGTCTCAGAGGTATGCCCTTTTCTTCTGCTGTACACAGTGCAAGTGACATAGATGGAAAAATTGGAAGGATTGATCTTGTAAGTTGGTGTTAGATAGAATAGGCTATGATATATTGTTATGGATGGTAGATCTGTAGATGTACCAGGAAATTCTTGTCCAGCTACATTCCTTCTTGATACATAAGTTTGTTTTGTTTTGTTTTGTTCTCGACATGGAATGCTTCCTTGTATTATTGCCTGACCAAGTAGGTGATCTCTTCTGTGGGCAAATTTTTTTCACTACCTGCTGCTTGCTCACCGCCATTAACAAATAATATGATAATTTTTGTCTCTATGTTCTTCAAGCTCCATAAATCTTTGACAACATATGGTACATTTTTGTGGGCATAATTGCCGCCTGGACACCAGTTTGTGTCATTTACTCATTTATTGGATGAATGAAAAACTTTTATGTATTCCAAGGCGCCAAAAAATGGTTTCTTGCTGTATGACCACATGCCTATCAAATATGTCATTTTCGACTCAGGAAACAAAAGGTTGCTGAACATTCTGTTTTGCCTTTCACGAAGTAGCTCATGCTGTTGGCCCATTTAGGATTTATGACTTTTGCACTGTTTGGACATATGTTTGGGCATGTGAATCTGAGACAATCCCTCTATCAGTCTCCTCCCTTATTCCTCACATAAGGAGCCATCATTGAACTGGGTATGCCTCAACTGAAGCACTATTAAACATCTGCCTAGATGAACTGGATCGCTTATTCCTGTTCTTCATTCCTATTGCACCTGGTCCACTCCCCAAGGCTGTCAGTTTCTCCACCAAATTGTAGTACAAATATGATTTACAAAGAAAAATGAAGACATGCTGATCATACAAAAATCGTGAGGGACCAAAAATTAGAGGTTTCTCTCTCGGCCCTGTTGGAAACAGTGTTGCAAATTTCTAATAGACAATGCCCTAAAAAGAGCTAAACTGAAGTGTCCTTGAAGGTCAAGCTTTTAATTCTTTTTTGCACAAATGCCTTGTGAGTCTTCACAATTTGTGTGCAATACTGAAGTGCACTAATCCAACCATGATTATGTTACAATCTGCTATCAGAAATTCTGGGTATCAAGTATCAGGAAGTCATGTGGATCCACTAGCTCTTAAAACAGATGCCCCAATGTCAGTGATCTGGGACATGCGTTGCTGGGTATGATGCATTTCTTTGTTTTATCTAGGCTAATCAAACATGTTTGGCCGATTGATTGGTAACTTTGTTTTGCAGGTCAAGCTTCACCCAGTTAAATATCGACCTGGAAATCATCCAGGCAATGTGATACTTACCGAAGAGCCTAAATTGCAGGTAGCTGATAAAACACAGTTTTTCATCATTTCTTTGAAAATTGCATGAAAAAAGTTATTATGCAAAAGCAGCAAGCCCTGTATGGGATAATTAAGCTGCATATTTTGAACTTGGTTCATTAATGTGGCAAGCACCGCTGCGAAGATACCTGGATGGTGTTGGGTCCTTAGAAGGCGAGTAGACTGGGGTGACATGCTTTTTGTAGAAGATCTAGTAAATCTGGCTAGTCAAAATGTTAGTAACCCCTTATGAACAAAGTGTAGAAAATCTACATTAGTTTGTAGCCATCCTTGATCCTAAATTATCTTCTCTATCTGTTCGGTCCGGTCCTTTGTGTTGGGCCACTTTATCTTCACAATGCGTTCAAAAATTTAGGTGAGTTCCTGGATACGGCCTCAAAATACACTCTACACAATGAATATCATTTTTCAATGGCTAGATTACATTATTTCTTGCACCTGCAGTTCAAATTTAATTTTTTGAGAAAAATGTAAGTAAACAAAATAAATTAAAGAAATATAGAAAAATAATGATATTGCGAGAACGGGGATGCCCACGCTGCAGATTTCCTATAATTTCGCAACAATAATGATATTATTAGTTGCTTTCATTTAATAGTACTATTATTGTTCAAGATGAGCATCACTACATGGGCATTGTCCCAAAGTTTGGATTCAAACAACTTTTGTAAAAATTCATATGAAAAAACAAATTTCACCCATACTGAATTTTTTCTAGTGCCTGAAATTTGTTTTTTCATATGAATTTTTTACAAAAGTTGTTTGAATCTTAAATTTTGGAACAATGCCCATCTAGTGAAGCACTGTTGGTGTGCAGAGTTTTAAATTTTTTAAAGCTTCGAAGTATGAATCTCTAGACCGTTGAGATAAACTCTGCAACCGCTAACGATCACGGTATTATTGTCGCGGATTGTGTACGTTAGAGATCGGTAGGGTCCTTCGGGAGTTCCTACGTATCACCCGTCTGATTTCCGTATGTGCTTGTGCTTCAGTGGATTTTTTTTTTTACCAGTATAGCCGAGACACATACGAACCCGAGCACACCACCACGATCCACCAAGGCCATGCCGGCCCATCCTGGTCAAAAGGCTAAGGTCCTGTTTGGTTCCAAGAGACTAGAGACTAATTTTTAGTCCCAATTAGTCTCTAAATTACCAAATATAGGGACTAAAAGAGAGACTAATAGTCCCTAGTCCACTAGTCTCTCTTAAGGGGCTAAGAGCATCTCCAAGAGTTTGCTAAATGGAACTTGGCAAATCTTATGTTTTGGCAAGTGAATAAAATTTTTGGCAAGTCAAATAATGTTGCATCTCCAAGAGTTTGCCATTTTGACTTGGCAAAATTAAAAGAAGCAACTGATTCCAACAGAAGCCGGCAAATGGGAATTATGCAAAGTGAACACAAAACTTTTCACAAATTACATAAACCCTTATTTGTAAATACTTTATCTCTTGACACTTTTGCAAAGTGAAACAGCAAAAAGTCACTGCCGCGCGCCACCGGAGGAAGTCACGCCGCCGGAGGTCACTGCCGCGCGCCGCCGCCGGAGGTCACTGCCGCGCGCCACTGGAGGTCGCGCCGCGCGCCGCAGGAAGTCACGCCGCCCCTGCTCCCCCTCGCGGGCCCTGCACTCGGCGTCCTCGCTGGACTCGGACGCGGTGGGCCGCGTGGGTGGCGGGGGCGAACGGGTCACCACGACCGCGCGCGTGAAGCTGGTGGCCTCCGGGCATATCCGCCGGCACAGGCACTTGCTGAATTCGTTCTCGATCACTGCATAGGGGAAGGGGCGTCGAGCTCAGCGACCGGCCGGGCGAACGACGGGAGAATAATTGCGGGGAATTGGGCGAGCAGGAAGGAAGCGTACCGAATCGGTGCCAGGAGCGGGAGACGGCGGCGACGCGGGCGAGGTCGGCGGGGTCGTCGAGGAGGTGGAAGATGGCGGTGGAGGTGTCCACGGCCCGGCTCTTCGCCTTGGCGTGCCGTATCTGCAGCCTCGCGAGCAGCTCCCGGACGTCCGTCTGCACCGCCGAGGACGGGGACGCAGCATCCGTCGTAGGTGTGGCAGAACCTCCTAAATAATATGGCCCACATGCATTTATCATTGTCTTAACAGACTTCTGATAGCAATGCATGTGTGCCCTAAGACTTAAAAAGGATACGTCGGGTAGATTCCCGAAACTTCCACGATTCTCAAGCGGGATCAATCATTATAAAGAGACATTGCGAGTATTACAACATTTTATTCAAATAATATACATCGGAATAAAATAGCGGAAGGATTACAATAACATAGGTTTACAAAGCATTTGGTTCAAAACTTACAAACCATATGTTTAATTATTACAAACCATAATAGTAGTGGAGTAGCGGTAGATAGCTTAATTACACAACCGAGATGACGAGCTCGCCCAAGAGCCAAACACTCTACTCGTCGTCACTCTCCGCAACGATCGTCATACAACGGGATGCAAAAGTGCAAACCCGCTCCCGATGCTCACCGCAACAAGTGTTTAACAAACCCTGAGTAAAAAAGTACTCAACAAGACTAACCCGACGAAAAAGAGGGGTGAAGACTAAGAAATGCAGGTCAGAGGGACAAGGTAAGGCTTGCAAGAATCAAGATTTTTGCAGAAAAGCTTTTGAAAAACCAAAGTTGAATCTTAACAGCTCTCTTGCCATAGCTCAAGCTGATCAATCAACCTCAAATAAAACCTAACCATTAATTAAGTATTTACTACGGTGATGAATAACGATCGAGTCTTCTTCTCCGAGAAGCACGGCGATTCGAATCCATTTTATACCCACTGGGACCTAGATCACCGATATACGGAGACTCTAACTCCGCGCATACCGATCACATGATATACCGGGATACAACCACTGACCATATATCAACCCACAACGGTCCGTGTGTGGATTTTCTAGGGTCTCGATACACCAAATCACCAACGAACGGTCCTTAGGGCATCAACAGAGACGGAAACACTACGGAGAGGGACTCCTTTCCCAATGCAAGTTAGCCGTCAGGACTCAAATTAATTACTAACAAAGTGATTCCAACAATAAAAGCCATTCTTATCTTTTTCATTCTTGACATTTTGAAAACTTAACTAAATAAGCGGGGCTAAGCAATTCTATGCATTTTCTTAAACAGGTAATGAGGAATACGGAAATAAGACGGGTAATGCATTTGGTAGGTTTTCACTCAACTCCTAGCCTTTAATGCAACAACTCAAAAGCGATAACTAAAAATTTTATAAAACCAAGGTAAAGGTTTAATGCATCGGGGCTTGCCTTGGTATTCGGGGTAGACGATCGAGCCGGATCAACTCCGGCTCCCGGGTCTCGCTCTTCCTTGATCTCTCGTTTGGCAACGTTATACTCTCCGTTAACGAAAACTACTCGATAACATGTTATGAATCAATATGATGAAATAGTAAACATGATGTTTGAAGAATGAATAAATCAATCAATAAATTGAGTACAACTTTCCTTCACGAGAACGTCGCAACTAACGAAACTAACTAATTAAATAAATAAGCGAGAAATAAATAATAAAACAAAATTTCCCAAAACAATCCCAAAAATTTAAACTTAAACTCCTCGAGACCCTAAGAAGGCTACAAAATAATTTTCATGATTTTTGGAATAACAAATAAATAACCAAAATTCAAGGAAGACTCATTTTCCAAATAAAAGGGCTAATTTTTGAACATAGCAAAACTACTCAAAATTAATATTTAAAATTTTTCCTAGGTAAAGAATACCCCAAAGAGCTTTCACAAAAATTTTCAGAATTTTTGGAGCTAAGGATAATTTTATACAAAAATAACAAATGGCTTTACTATTCACCAAGGCATAAAAGAATAAAACGAACATTAAAAGAAAAAGGCGGCTTGGCCGAATCCGCCCACTAACCCGACCGGCCGGGCTCTCGGTCACGGGGAGCGCCCGGCCCGGTAACGCGAACAGCCGGGGAGCGCAGCAGGTCGGCCCACTCGGCTGGCCGAGGCCCGGCCGGCAAATTTTGCAAAAAGGCCCTCGACGTTTTATGAAATCGCAAACCGATACTTGCCACTATTCCCTGAGTCATGTCATCTTGCACCAAGACCCCTGGACTTCTTCTAATTCTCAAATACAAGTCCTCGCGAGCTCATACAGGATTCCGGCGACTTGGCCGGCTCGGCCTCGCCGGCGGTGAGGTCCCCGGCGACGCTAAGGGCATCTACGGCCTCGCCACGACATGGCGCATCCGCTAGGGTAGCTAACGGGGCGGCGGACTCAGCGGCGCAAGGTTGGCTGCGGCGGAGCGGCACGGCGACGTGCGGCAGCGGCGGGATGGCTCGTCGGAGACTTCCCCGGCGATGCTAGCGTGCGCATGCGCCCTTACGCCTCTAGGTGAGCAAGATGGACCAATCTATTGGGCGCAAACGACACCCGAGGACGATGCTACACGTGCGGCGGCGGTGGCAACACAGAGCTCGACGGCGGCAAGAGTGTTCCGGCGACTGCACGGCATCACAGGCCTAGCCGAAAGCACCTACACGTGCCTGAGACTAGGGCGACTCACGTGCGCATGAAGATGAAGGTTAGGAGGCGGCAGAGCAGGGTGCTCACCGAGCGCAGGAACGGCGGAGATGGTGTCAGGGCGCGCTCCGGCTGGCAAGGTCGGTGTCACGGCGATTTCTGTGCGCCAAAGAGGAAACCAAGGAAAGCATCATACTCCTGGGATCAAGGCGAACTCATGGTGAAGATGAATTGGAAAAATGAACATCGACGACTGCGTACGACGACGGCGAAGGGGCGGCGGCACTGGACACCGGTCGCGAAGAAGACGACGGCGTGGAGGTGCTATGGGCGTCAAGGACTTGCACTGATTAGCTCAAATGAACCGCAAGGGCAAGGCGACGCTGCTGGCAAAACAAGACGGCGAGAGGTGGAACTACGACGATGAATTTTGGCGGAGTGGAGCTCGGTCGGCGGCAATGGCGGATGGAGGCCGGGAGAAGAAAACGACGACGGCTTCGCCACTTATACGATGACGAGAACGCCCTGACTGGCTGACACGTCGATGGAGGAGCTTCGCGCGTCGGAGGCGAGGTGGAGGTCGGCGCGGCATGGCGGGATGGGCGCCGGCGGCCACCGCGACGGGAGGAACAGAGAGGGGAGATTGAAGGCGATGACGTCAGCGCTACAGTGATTCCAGAATCAGCAGCAAAAATCTCCAATTACTCAAGATTTTTCATGGCAACTCAAAAATTTCCAAAAACAAAGTCCCCCTAAATTTTCATGATCTCCAACTTTCTCAAAAGGAGCATTTTCAAATTCTAAACAGTAAAATTGAATTTTGAATCAAATTTGAAAAGGGGACAAAGACCCTAGAATCTAATTTTTGCAATTACTTGTGATTTTTCAACTAAACTTGAAAATCTCCAAAACTATGAAATACTCAACTTTTCAAACTGAACATTTTCTCCAAAAACAACATTTCCAAATTTTGAATAGTTTTTGAAATCTAGCTTTAAAACCAAAAAGGGACAAGTTGTCGGAAAACGGTATTTTCAAAATAATTTGAAATTCTTTTTGGAAACTTGAAAAACTTTGAATAGCAAACTTGTTGCTCTCATCAAGATGCTCAATAAAGCTTTTTGGACCAACCTCTAATTCTTCACGGATTTTGAACTACCGAAAAGGGAGTAAAACAGGGTTTTTGGCAAATCACCTTTTCACAAAAAGCACATTCAACCTATGAATTTAAACTCGTTTTAGTTGATGCACATCAAGGTGAACCTAATCATGGATGCTTTGCGATGCATTATGATGACATGGCATGTTTTAGTTAATTAAACACCAGAGGTGTTACGTCCTTCCCTTAAAGAAATCTCGCCCGAGATTTAAAGCCTTGGGTTGAGTAATGGAAAAGGAAATGTGTCAAGAAAACACACTTCAACTAAGGACATAAGGAAAGGGGTTTTTACCTCTCACACTAGATTAGTTATAACTCATAGAGGGAATTATAACTTAGATAGAAGCATAGAATTAGGAAAGTTCTCCAACAGATAATCTTCTGCCTCCCAAGTAGCTTCTTCTTTTAAATGTTTATCCCATTGTATCTTGTACCATTTAATTGTTCTGCTTCTCATAACACGGTCTTTCTGGTCCAACACTCGAACAGGATACTCAGAATATGTCAAGTCAGGTTCAAGTTCAATTCCCTCAACATCAACAACTTTATCAGTTACCCGAAAACATTTCTTGAGTTGGGATACATGAAACACATTGTGCACGGTGACAATTGTTCGGGTAATTGTAAACGGTATGCCAATTTTCCACATTGACCCATAATCTCGAAACGGCCCAATATATCGAGGTGCTAACTTGCCTTTGACTCCAAATCGAGCAACCCCTTCATCGGTGATACTTTTAGATAGACATAATCTCCTTTATCGAACCACAATGGTCGACGCCTTTTATCTCGCATAGCTTTTCGACGTGATCGTGCTACTTTGATATTCTCGTTGTATCTGTTTCACCTTTCTTCGTTTCTTTGACAAGATCCACCCCAAAGAATCTTCTTTCCCAGGTTCGACCAATTCAATGGAGTTCTACATCTGCGGCCATACAATGCTTCAAATGGTGCCATCTTGATACTTTCCGATAATTTGTTATTGTACGAGAATTCTCGCTAAAGGCAAACATTCATCCCATTTTTCTGGAAAATTAAGAACACAAGCTCTCAACATATCTTCAAGTATTTGATTCACTCTTTCAGTCTGACCCCCTGTCTGAGGATGGTAGGTCAGACCTGTACTGTACAAAAGATCAGTACCTATTGACTCATGCAAGTGTTTCCAGAAATTATTCACGAACTGTGTGCCTCTGTCAGATACAATTGTCTTGGGTACACCATGGAGACTTACTATACGCTCAAAATACAATTGGGCATACCTAGAGGTATGATATGCATTTTGAACTGGAAGAAAATGTGCAGATTTCGTGAGTCGGTCCACTATAACCCAAATAGAATCAAAGCCTCTAGCTGTCCTGGGTAGACCCACTATAAAATCCATACTAATATCCTCCCATTTTCAATTTGGAATAGATAATGGTTGGAGTTCTCCCGTTGTTTTCAAATGCACAGCTTTGACTTTCGACAAGTGTCACACCGAGCTACATATTTAGCAATTTCAATCTTCATCTTGGTCCACCAAAATTTCGCTTCAAATCATGATACATCTTATTATTTCCTGGATGAATAGACAATTTTGAGAGGTGTGCTTCATCAAGGATCTTTTGACGTAGTTCAGGAACTTTTGGTATGACCAACCGATCATTATACCATAACACATCTGCTTCATCAATGGTGAAACAAGAGACTTTTTCTTTTCTAACTTTCTTTTTGAGATGCTTAATTCCCTTATCGCTTTTCTGAGCTGCAATAATTTGATCTTGGAGTGTTGATTTAACAGTAATATTAGACAAACTTCCTTGTTGCACCATTTCTATACCCAATCTTTCTAGTTCATAACATAAAGAAATGTCCAGAGGTTTCACTGTCAAGCAATTGCAATGACTCTTTCGACTGAGTGCATCGGCAACCACATTTGCTTTACCAGGATGGTAATGCAATTCTAAATCATAATCATTGATCAATTCTAACCACCTTCTGCCTCATATTCAGCTCATCTTGTGTAAAAATATACTTCAAACTCTTATGATCTGTGTAAATATAACATTTATTACCCAATAGATAATGTCGCCAAATCTTTAGAGCATGAACAAAATTTGCTAATTCCAGATCATGAGTTGGATAATTCTCTTCATGTTTCTTCAACTGTCGAGAAGCATAAGCAATAACTCTCCCTTCTTGCATCAAGACACATCCAATACCAAGTACCGGAAGCATCACAATAAACATCAAATGATTTCTCAATATTTGGTGTGCTAAGCTGGAGCAGTGGTCATTAACTTTTTCAATGTCGAAAAGCCTCTTCACACTCTGGTGACCAAACAAACTTAACATCATTTTTCAACAACTCAGTGATAGGTTTTGATATCTTGGAGAAATCAGGAATGAAACGACGGTAATAACCCGCCATTCCCAGAAAACTGCGGACTTTGTGTACTTGTCGTCGGTGGTTCCCAATCAAGTATATCCCGAACCTTGTTAGGGTCAACAAGCAACACCTTTTTTCGATAAAACATGTCCCGAGAAATTTCACTTCTTTCGGCCAAAAGTCACACTTGCGAACTTGGCATACGGTTGATGATCTCTCGGACGTTGCAAAACAATTTTAAGATGTTCAAGCATGCTCTTCTTCATTCTTAGAATACACCAAGATGTCATCAATAAATACCACTACGAAACTGTCAAGCTCGGGCATGAAGACGGAATTCATAAGATAGGAGAAATGAGTGGTGCATTGGTGAGTCCAAAAGACATGACCAAATACTCATATAACCCATAACGAGTGGTAAAGGCCGTCTTTGGAATATCTTCCGGGCGTAACTTGATTTAATTATACCCAGATCGGAGATCAATCTTAGAAAATACCTTTGCCTCGGCTAATTGATCAAACAGAAGATCAATACGAGGTAGAGGATATTTGTTTTTGATAGTCACTTCATTCAAAGGACGGTAATCAACACACAATCTCGAGTTTGGTCTTCTTTTTCACAAATATTGCGGGACTTCCCCGGATGACTTGTCTGTGCTCGATAAAGCCTTTGTCTAGCAATTCTTGCAATTGCTTCTTGAGTTCGCTAATTACGGTGGTGCCATTCTATAAGCTCTTCTAGAAATTGGAGGCGATTACCAGGTTGCAACTCAATCACAAACTCTATATCCCTGTCGGGAGGTAACCCAGGCAAATCATCCGGAAACACGCCGGAAATTCCCTAACAACCGGTATATCCTTAATTTCCTTTTTCGAAGTAGCACAAACCCTTTCAACTTTTCTCTTGAGAGTAGAAAGTTGGATAAGAAGCCGAGAACTTGCTATTAGGTAAGTTTACTTTCTTTGTCCTATTCAAGCACATCAATAACAACTCCGTGCCGACTCATCCAATTCATCCCAAGGATCAAATCTATATCCCGATCCTTCAATACTACCACACTTATTCACATACTTTATTGAACTAAACAAAGCGATGTTACGAAGTTTAACACACTTATGATACATTATTTTTGATACAAAGTCTACTCATAGACTTATCGGTCCAACCCATACTAAGATTTCGAAAAGAACAAGGGACACTACTATATTAAACAACCTGTCTCACAATTCCTAACTCACATCTCATTGTCACTCGGAATCATTGGTTCATACTCATCCTCTCTGTCACTTATAGGAACCACCGATCCTCTTCTACTTGATCATTCTCGGGCTCCTCCTCAAACACTTCTTCCCAAATCTCCTCTTCGACTCTTCCTCTACTATCTCTCGGATCTTCCTCGGCTCATATGCCTCTTCAAAGTACCCTTCGGGTTCATCACCATAATCCCATTCCACCGCATTTTCATCATCTTCTTCATCACTCTCATCCTCCATGGACATTTTGCTACAAAGTTTTCTCCATCATCATCATACCGAAACCCAATACTTCATCCTCATCTTGAAGCATAACAAATTTGAAACTTCTTCTTCCTTCTCACCACCGGTACCTTCTCTCGACACATGGCTCGGCTTGCGGGTGTCGGTTGAGCAAGTTGATCTTCTAATTCTTGAATACGAGCTTCTAACAACTCTTCCTTCCCCATGACTCATTCCTATCAGCCATTACTTGACGGATATGGCTCTTCATTTGTTGAATATGAACGGCATCCTTAGATCTTTCAATATTGGATTCAGCCATTTCCCCAGCAAGCTGGCGTGCGGTATGCTGCCAATAGCCCACACACTTGGTTCCACAATCATGACACCTGGTGGAATCTCTTGAGGCTAGCTGATGGCGAGGCACACCCTTAGGTCCCGTCATCTTGCAGGGAGTACACTTGTTTCGAGCCATCCTAAAGCAGATAGGATAAGATAAGAGCAATGGATAGAGATCGAAGGTTAGCATGAATAGGATTGATACTACTTAACCCAAACCACTTTAAGAAGAAAGGCAAATTAAACAAGTTAATTAAACATGATGCATGAATCGAACTTACGATCTAAGCATAAAAGGTTTTTAAAGAAACACATGTGTAAAGGTAACTTTTATAACATAGGGCAATATTATGCTACTCCATTACCACACTTTTACAATAAGAATAAAGGTCGATTGAAAGAATCATAGATAAGGAATAAGCAATTTGGACCCAAAATAGTCAAATTAGGTTTTTAATCGATCCAAAACCTTTTGAAGTTTTCGCAATGAATACTACAATAACTCTTTAAATAATGATCCGGCTCGATACTCAGTGTGGCGAGAACCTCCTAAATAATATGGCCCACATGCATTTATCATTGTCTTAACGAGACTTCCGATAGCAATGCATGTGTGCCATAAGACTTAAAA
This sequence comes from Themeda triandra, assembly GCA_018135685.1. Classification (NCBI taxonomy): domain Eukaryota; kingdom Viridiplantae; phylum Streptophyta; class Magnoliopsida; order Poales; family Poaceae; genus Themeda; species Themeda triandra. The sequence goes on from JAENPR010001219.1 coordinate 107,930, forward strand.
GGATACGTCGGGTAGATTCCCGAAACTTCCACGATTCTCCAAGCGGGATCAATCATTATAAAGAGACATTGCGGTATTACAACATTTTATTCAAATAATATACATCGAGTAAAATAGCGGAAGGATTACAATAACATAGGTTTACAAAGCATTTGGTTCAAAACTTACAAACCATATGTTTAATTATTACAAACCATAATAGTAGTGGAGTAGCGGTAGATAGCTTAATTACACAACCGGATGACGAGCTCGCCCAAGAGCCAAACACTCTACTCGTCGTCACTCTCCGCAACGATGTCATACAACAGGATGCAGTGCAAACCTGCTCCTGATGCTCACCTGCAACAAGGGTTTAACAAACCCTGAGTATAAAAGTACTCAACAAGACTAACCCGACGAAAAAGAGGGGTGAAGACTAAGAAATGCAGGTCAGAGGGACAAGGTAAGGCTTGCAAGAATCAAGATTTTTGCAGAAAAGCTTTTGAAAAACCAAAGTTGAATCTTAACAGCTCTCTTGCCATAGCTCAAGCTGATCAATCAACCTCAAATAAAACCTAACCATTAATTAAGTATTTACTACGGTGATGAATAACGATCGAGTCTTCTTCTCCGAGAAGCACGGCGATTCGAATCCATTTTATACCCAGCTGGGACCTAGATCACCGATATACCGGAGACTCTAACTCCGCTGCATACCAGATCACATGATATACCGGGATACAACCACAGCCATATATCAACCACAACAGTCCGTGTGTGGATTTTCTAGGGTCTCGATACACCAAATCACCAACGAACGGTCCTTAGGGCATCACGAGACGGAAACACTACGAGAGGGACTCCTTTCCCAATGCAAGTTAGCCGTCCAGGACTCAAATTAATTACTAACAAAGTGATTCCAACAATAAAAGCCATTCTTATCTTTTTCATTCTTGACATTTTGAAAACTTAACTAAATAAGCGGGGCTAAGCAATTCTATGCATTTTCTTAAACGGGTAATGAGGAATACGGAAATAAGACAGGTAATGCATTTGGTAGGTTTTCACTCAACTCCTAGCCTTTAATGCAACAACTCAAAACTGATAACTAAAAATTTTATAAAACCAAGGTAAAGGTTTAATGCATCCGGGGCTTGCCTTGGTATTCGGGGTAGACGATCTGAGCTTCTGGATCAACTCCTGGCTCCGGGGTCTGCTCTTCCTTGATCTCTGTTTGGCAACGTTATACTCTCCGTTAACGAAAACTACTCGATAACATGTTATGAATCAATATGATGAAATAGTAAACATGATGTTTGAAGAATGAATAAATCAATCAATAAATTGAGTACAACTTTCCTTCACGAGAACGTCGCAACTAACGAAACTAACTAATTAAATAAATAAGCGAAATAAATAATAAAACAAAATTTCCCAAAACAATCCCAAAAATTTAAACTTAAACTCCTCGAGACCCTAAGAAGGCTACAAAATAATTTTCATGATTTTTGGAATAACAAATAAATAACCAAAATTCAAGGAAGACTCATTTTCCAAATAAAAGGGCTAATTTTTGAACATAGCAAAACTACTCAAAATTAATATTTAAAATTTTTCCTAGGTAAAGAATACCCCAAAGAGCTTTCACAAAAATTTTCAGAATTTTTGGAGCTAAGGATAATTTTATACAAAAATAACAAATGGCTTTACTATTCACCAAGGCATAAAAGAATAAAACGAACATTAAAAGAAAAAGGCGGCTTGGCCGATCCGCCACTAACCCGACCGGCCCGGCTCGGTCACGCGCGGGAGCTGTGCCCGGCCCGTAACGCGAACGGGTTGGCCCGGGGAGCGCGGGCGGGTCGGCCCGCTCGGCGGCCGAGGCCTGGCCTGGCAAATTTTGCAAAAAGGCCCTCGACGTTTTATGAAATCGCAAACCGATACTTGCCACTATTCCCTGAGTCATGTCATCTTGCACCAAGACCCCGGACTTCTTCTAATTCTCAAATACAAGTCCTCGCGAGCTCATACGGGATTCCGCGACTTGGCCGGCTCGGCCTCGCCGGTGGTGAGGTCCGGCGACGCTAAGGGCATCTACGGCCTCGCCACGACATGGCGCATCCGCTAGGGTAGCTAACGGGGCGGCGGACTCAGCGGCGCAAGGTTGGCTGCGGCGGAGCGGCACGGCGACGTGCGGCGGCGGCGGATGGCTCGTCGGAGACTTCCCCGGCGATGCTAGCGTGCGCATGCGCCACTACGCCTCTAGGCGAGCACGATGGACCAATCTATTGGGCGCAAACGACACCCGAGGACGATGCTACACGTGCGGCGGCGGTGGCAACACAGAGCTCGACGGCGGCAAGAGTGTTCCGGCGACTGCACGGCATCACAGGCCTAGCCGAAAGCACCTACACGTGCCTGAGACTAGGGCGACTCACGTGCGCATGAAGATGAAGGTTAGGAGGCGGCAGAGCAGGGTGCTCACCGAGCGCGAAAGAACGCGCGGAGATGGTGTCGGGCGCGCTCCGCCGGCAAGGTCGGTGTCACGGCGATTTCGTGCGCCAAAGAGGAAACCAAGGAAAGCATCATACTCCGGGATCAAGGCGAACTCATGGTGAAGATGAATTGGAAAAATGAACATCGACGATCGCGTACGACGACGGCGAAGGGGCGGCGGCACTGGACACCGGTCGCGAAGAAGACGACGGCGTGGAGGTGCTATGGGCGTCAAGGACTTGCACTGATTAGCTCAAATGAACCGCAAGGGCAAGGCGACGCTGCTGGCAAAACAAGACGGCGAGAGGTGGAACTACGACGATGAATTTTGGCGAGGAGTGGAGCTCGGTCGGCGGCAATGGCGGACGGAGGCTGGAGAAGAAGAAAACGACGACGGCTTCGCCACTTATACGATGACGAGAACGCCCTGACTGGCTGACACGTCGATGGAGGAGCTTCGCGCGTCGGAGGCGAGGTGGAGGTCGGCGCGGCATGGCGGGATGGGCGCCGGCGGCCACCGCGACGGGAGGAACGAGAGAGGGAGATTGAAGGCGATGACGTCGGCGCGCTACGGTGATTCCAGAATCAGCAGCAAAAATCTCCAATTACTCAAGATTTTTCATGGCAACTCAAAAATTTCCAAAAACAAAGTCCCCCTAAATTTTCATGATCTCCAACTTTCTCAAAAGGAGCATTTTCAAATTCTAAACAGAAAATTGAATTTTGAATCAAATTTGAAAAGGGGACAAAAACCCTAGAATCTAATTTTTGCAATTACTTGTGATTTTTCAACTAAACTTGAAAATCTCCAAAACTATGAAATACTCAACTTTTCAAACTGAACATTTTCTCCAAAAACAACATTTCCAAATTTTGAATAGTTTTTGAAATCTAGCTTTAAAACCAAAAAGGGACGGTTTGTCGGAAAACGGTATTTTCAAAATAATTTGAAATTCTTTTTGGAAACTTGAAAAACTTTGAATAGCAAACTTGTTGCTCTCATCAAGATGCTCAATAAAGCTTTTTGGACCAACCCCTAATTCTTCACGGATTTTGAACTACCGAAAAGGGAGTAAAACAGGGTTTTCGGCAAATCACCTTTTCACAAAAAGCACATTCAACCTATGAATTTAAACTCGTTTTAGTTGATGCACATCAAGGTGAACCTAATCATGGATGCTTTGCGATGCATTATGATGACATGGCATGTTTTAGTTAATTAAACACCAGAGGTGTTACAGTAGGTAGGGACGGGGACGGGCCGGCGGCATCGGACAGGACGCTGGTCTTGACGAGCAGCACGCAGTCCCGGAGTCCGAGGCCTGCGCAGACGAGGAGAGGCGGCGGCGTGCAGACGAGGAGGAAGTTTCACGCGAGGCGTTCGCGGCAGATTCGCGAGATGGCAAGTGAAGCGGAACTCACAAATATGCGCGTGGATGGACCCTGGATGGCAAGTTGCCAAATTTTGCCAAGTGGTTTACCAAACTGTTGGAGCACTATTTTTTCATGTTTTGCCAAAGAACCAAGGATAGCAAATCCGTTTGGCAAACTCTTGGAGATGCTCTAATTGGGACTAGTGGCCCATGGGTAGTCCCTAGTCCCATGAACCAAACAGGGCCTAAAGCATAAGGTGCCAACTTAGTGGACAGGTTATTATATAACTATTATGTAGGTTTTAGAAATTTTCATTTGAACCTAAAAGGCCTAAAAGAGAAACTGAAAATAAAAACACTAAAAAAAATAAGACTGAAAACTGAAGGAAAAAGACTAAAAGAATTTGACCGAAAACTAAAATAAAAAAAAAAAGAAAAACGTAACTTATTAATCAGAAGATAAAATAGAAAATAAAAATAAATGAAACTGAAAATAAATACATAATAAAAAATACTTAAACCTGAAACAAACATTGACAAACAAAAAATTATAAATAAATAAATAAAACAAAAAAGTCAAAAGGAAAAAAAAGAAGGCCAAGCCGCTTTGGATCGCAGGCTCCTGTCAGCCAGCCCGCACGTGCAGGGGGGCGTGTGCCGGGGGGTTTGCTCCGCATGCGGTGGGTGGTGTGGACGAGAAACGTCACCTCGCAGGATGCATGGGCCGGATGATGATACAGGCCTAGTAAGAAAGGCAGCCCAAAACAACAAAAGAAAAACGGACCGACGCTGAACGCAAAAATCTTTTTGTTTCCTCCATCGAAGTAGGACGGCGCTCCGTCAGGGCACGGCGTTAATTGGAATTATTACCACACACAGCTAGTGTGTAGAATGGAAGACTTCGTGTGCCTCGATCCGTAAGTAGACATTTGTAATCCAGTGCTACTTGCATTGTACGGGAACTGATGACGCATGCTTCTTTTACGGGAACTGATGACGCATGCTTCTTTTATACGTGACCGAAGCATGCTTTTGTTGGTGAGCGAAGCAGTGAGGCTCAGCAAGAGGACGACTGACTAGTGACTACACGATGTGGATAGCTGGCTTTTGTACATTAATTAGGGAGCGACCGAGGGAGGGCGACTGAGTGACTGACACTGACTACACGATGTGTGGTAGTAGTTGCATCCTTTTGTAGGTACGTGACCACCCGCGTACTATATATATCTGGATAGGCCACCTCTCAGAAACACCACAAGCAGCTAATAATAGCAGCGCAGGCCACATGGGGGAGAGAGAGATGCGTCGAGAAATGCATGAGGTGTCTGACTGGAAGGATCTAGTGGGGGAGAATTACATAGATGCGCGTCCGATCATCGAGCGCGACCGCCCCGACGTTGAGATAGTGGAGCTCGCGCCGGCCCAGCTCGTTCCCGGTGATTATCCAAACGTCGACACACGCGTCTTGGTCAGGATCGATGATTCCCAGCCTGGGATCCCCGTGCTGGGTGCGCCGGATTACCCTGTACCACCTTATCCACATATTGGCTAGCTAGCTTCCTGGGTTCGCAGCCTGCTTGCACTGGCTAGCTGCATGCTGGCGGTTCTGCATATATATTTACTATACGTGTGTTCTCAACGGAATAATATGCGATGTATGATCGATCGCAATGCATTTCGATGCACATGGGTGTGATGAATAATCCATCGTGTATTTCGATGGGTGTTACAGAATAATTAATCAATCCTGTGTTTTTCTTCTTGTGCATCATATATGTTTACTACTGCTAGCTACTTACCCAAGTAATCCATTGGTAATAATATTATCCCTATGAACACCCTTCAAAATACGCACCTTTCAAAAAACGCGAAGCCGGTAAATCTGGAGATGAACATGTCATACCAATAAAAATAAGTTAGTGTATACCACTAAAGAATAGCGCCTTAGATCCTATAATCTATACTATAAAAGAGTGGCACCTGCCCCGATCTCATCTGTCCGATTATCGATCTGATGGTTATCAAAGCGTGTGGGACGACCTTACCTGACATCCCTCGACGTAAATCGCGTGGCGTGAACCGCCCATGACTTAACTCGCGAGACCGTGATGCGCTCCTATCGTCTCCCCACGAAAAGCAACCCCCGCGCGTCCAAGACGCCGGTTCCATGGCTGCCGTCCCGCTACAGTCATCACCGATGTTCCCTGTCCAAGACGCTGGTTCCGTGGCTGCCGTCGCGCTGCACTCATCACTGACGTTCCTAGCCCCTCCTCCTCGAAATTGGAGTTGCTACGGTCCTGAATACTTCATCTAACTACACCTTTGCTTGCGACTTCGCCTTGGCTTGGTCGTCGTGTGGCTTCCTACTCGTCGCTGGGCTCCGGTTTGGGAAGACGTTGTATTGACTATTGCATACAAGACGCAATTCCACGCCTCCACTCGTTGCCAGTCGCCCCTTCCGCTCGCTACGAGATTCTGCCCTGGCCCCTCGTCAATCCTTCGAAAGACACTAAACCGGTAAATCTGGAGATGAACATGTCATACCAATAAAAAAAGTTAGTGTATACCACTAAAGAATAGTGCCTTAGAGAAATTATGCTAACTCGATGAAATAACCCAAATGGTCACCCAAGAGGAACTTAACCTCCCGTATGCCAACGTATGTGTATTGAAGTAATGCTCTTGGCCGGGGTGATGTCGAGCAGGATGGAGCCCTCGCAACGGAGAAGAGGCGGAGCGGCGTACGGCGGACTCAAGGTCCAACGACTTGGCCACGATGACTGTCAACTCCTTGAGCACCACGCCCTCCGCCTGTGAGCGTCTCTTGTTGTACACACCGATTATCACTGTCACTACCGGCTCTTTGCCGAGTGTTAGCTTTTTTGCCAGAGTTCCAAAAAAATACTTGGTAAAAAAAAGCACTTGGCAAAGAGGCTTCTTTCTTTATCGAGTGTCAAAAAAAACATTCGGCAAAGAAAATTTCAATCGAATTTTGAAGACGTAAACGAATTCAAATCAAAAAAGTTTTCAACTACAAAGTTGTATAACTTCTCAAATTAGACAACCTTTATTTTGGTCATTTCTTCATTTCACAAAATGAAAATAAATTTGTTCACAAATTTTGCATGTCTCCTTATAGTTCATGAAACTACTAGAGCGATATATAAGATTTGTGAACAATGTGAGAACCACCACACCGGATGAACAAATGATCAAACACGCAAAATAAAGTTTCTAGATCTTGAGAAGTTATTAAATATTGTAGTTGAAAAATTTCATGCAAAACTACGTTCCAAATTCAAAATTTTAAAATTTGAATTTTTCAAACGGCATTGGATGGAAAAACACCCAAAATAAACCTTTTAGATCTCGAAAAGTTATGAAACCTTTTGTTTGATTTTTTTTCATTTGACTTCATCTTGTCATGCAAAACTACGTTCGAAATTCAAAAATTTGAAATTCGAATTTTTTGAACGATCTCGAGATGAAAAAACACTCAAAATAAACTTTGTAGATCTGAAAAAGTTATAAAACTTTTTTGTTGACAACTTTTTCATTTGACTTCATCTTGTCATTCAAAACTATGTTCCAAATTTAAAAATTTAAAATTCGAATTTCATAAAAACCTCGGATGGAGAAACTTGATTTACAATAATTGTAGATCCCGAAAAGTTATAAAACTTTGTAGTTAACAACTTCTTTATTTAAAATCGTTTACGGCCTCAAATAAGTAATTTACTCGCGATTGAGTATAATATGTGGAAAACCAAAACTTTTGCCACATATGACTGTGTAGTGCAGATGATAGAGGAGATATGTACGAGAGAGGGGTCACGAGTTCGAATCCCCATCGCCGCAAAGTGTACTTGTGGGCGCTAGCCGGGGTCTCTCCCCCAATTAATTTTTTTCCTAATTTTTCGGGTTGTTTTTAATTTTTACTTTACTGAGCGTTAAAACTTTGCCAAGGCTGCCGTGGCACTCAGCAAACTTTTGCCGAGTGCCCGACAAAAGGCACTCAGCAAAGAGGTCTTTGCTAGCCATTTTTTTGCCAAGTTTTCTTTGCCGCTTTTACCGAGTGCAAAAGAGGCTTTGCTGAGTGCCTGAGGCACTTGGCAAAGAACCAGGTTCCCATAGTGCATGTTTTATTCTTGTCTGTTGTTTCATCAAGAAAAAAAAGACATCGGTGCTTAACCTTTCACCTTGATGCTCATCCAACCTATGGCATCGAAACTCTTTTAGGTATTCAGTTTTAGAATTACTGTGAAGTAGGTTAGTGATGCTTACTGTCTTTAAGGCATTCAGTGTGAGAATTCAGTCTGGGCATTCGGTTAATCAAAACCGATCGGTTCGGTTCCTCGGTTAATCAGCAAATTTGGTTACTGCAAAATCAGGGACCGATCGGTTCTTTGGAAAATGTGGAACCGATGAAAATCGGGTTCGGTTATTTCGATTCGGTTTCGGTTATAACTGAACTAACCGATATCCCTCTTGACCGACAGATTCACATGAACAAGAAAAGGGGAAAAAATAATTCTGGCCAAAATCTTCGGATGATGCGCCGTTGTCGAGCGCATCGGCACCTACCACCGCTGCATGACGCGACACCGCTAGGCACCTCGCCTCCGCGTGATGCGCCGTCGTCGGGCACCTCGCCACCGCGTGATGCGCTGCCGCCGGGCACCTGGCGCACCATCGTCGAGCCCTCGAGCCACGCCTCTGCGGCCGTTTCACGCGCGGCCGACGAGCACCCGCCTCCTCCAGATGCGTCGTTTCCTCGCGCTCGTGGTTCGGGCAGTGGAGGAGAGTGGGGCGGCGGCCGGCGGGGAGCGGCAGATTGGGGCGCTGGAGCGGCCAACGGGGAGGGAGCGGGGGCACGAGGGTGAGGGGGCGACGACAGCCGAGCACTGCGCCGCGAGTGAAGAAGCCGAGTAGGGGCCGTGACTCACAAGTGAAGGAGTCGGGGCTGCGGGCGGTGCAGGAGGAAATGCCGAAGGGGGAAGGGGAGTGAATGAGAGAGATTTATATTAGGGATTACTTCTGTTGTTGGGCTGGGCCATATTTCATGGGCTTTAGACATATTTCAGTTATTTTCGGTCTATTCGGTTAACCGAGCATGAGAACCGGATTAACCGTACTTATTTCGATTAGTTGAAACCTAGAACCGAACAGGAACTGAAACCAATCGGTTCGGTTAGTTCGGTTTTGGTTCTCGGGTATTTCAGTTTTTCGTGCCCAGAATGAGTGAGAATGACCGTGAAGTAGACGAAATGCCAATTGTAATAGTGTGTTCTTTATGGATAAATGGGAAAAAAACAGGGACCATCATTTGGTAGTAGTAATTTAGAATTATCCATGTTCTATACACTAATGAGGCATTATACGTAATGCATGCAGTGTAGAGGGGAAACAAAAGTCAAAAAATTCTCACCATGTTCGTGCAAACTGATGAAACACCTGAATTGTAGGTAGTGTCGTGTGTGTCAGCCATCAGGGCGTGATCTAGAGCTCTCGCGAGATCTGCAGGGGACAAAAAAAACTCAATGCCACAACAATCATCATACAGGCAACAACAGAGAAGTGGATCGAGAATGCAGATAGATCAGATAGTCATTGGAATCTGATAATTAATGTCAAGATCTCCACCATATTGCTGCTCAATATATAGTCTGCCCACAAGTCGAAACTCTCACCAATGCTATAACATTCAAGCTGTCGTCTAAAATTTCTTACTGACATACCAGAAATTCGTCATTCAAAATATTTTACCAAGAACTATGCAAATAGGAGGCAGCCCATGTCCAAGTGGAGTGCCCGCAAGCAACCGGCGGTCTCGAGGTCCAGTACAAAAGTTGAGTACAAAGTTTTGGCTAATGCTACAGCTGAGATGATATGGATTCAGAAGTTGTTGACTGAATTTGGTGTTCCTCACTCTCCCGTTGCACGGTTGTGGTGTGACAATATTGGTGCAAAATACTTGTCTGCTAATCGTGTGTTTCATGCAAGGACGAAGCACATTGAAATTGATTTTTACTTTGTTCGTGAACGAGTAGTGCATAAGCTATTGGACATCAGGTTTATCAACACCGGAGATCAGGTTGCGGATGGCTTCACCAAATCTATTCCGGCGTCAAAATTGAGAGAGTTTAGATACAATCTCAACCTTGTTGGTGGCTGAGATTGAGGGAGGATGTTAGATATTGTAATATTCTTGTTATAGGAATATGCCTTGGAGTTGTAACGTATTGGTTCTCTCGACACGGTTTAGCCAAGGTTGTTGTAGATTGATGTCTTGCTGATATCTTGCTGTAACTCTACCTCTATATAATGGAATCACCGTGGAGCCATAGAGGCATCCGTTTCCTCCTATTTTGCATACCGTCTTACAGTAGTGTCCATGGAGGCATGTACTTCAAAGCAACCCAACCTACAAATAACAGTGACCAGGAACCCAAATCCAATGCTGCATCAGAATCAATGACATGCTCTATGCCCGGGATGTTCGGTTTGGATGGGTGATTACCAACAGCTTCAAGTATGTGTGTGGCAGTGTAGAGCTCGCCATCCATGCTGACATTATGTGGATCAATAAAATTGCCACGTGGCTGCACAAACTGACTAATCATTTGCCGTACGGACTTCTACGAGGGCGAGGAAACACCAATTAGTTCAGAGGTGGTCTTTTTAGGAATGAGATATTTTTATTAATTTAATGAATAATTACAAATGTGGTATCCTCCACAGGTCCATATCGGCAGCCCAGTAACCGCCTAGGGCCCGTACCGCGATAGGCTCCTGTCGGCCCGCCTAGGGCCCATAAAGCATCTTCTCCCTCGCGTTCTCTCCCTCCGCCGCGCGCGCTCTCTCTCGCCGGCGCCCGCCGCTGCTCCTGTGCCGCGCGAGCGGCTTGGGCTCGCCGCCGGCCGCCCGATACGGCGGAGGGCTTGCCGCCCACGACGTCTCCCTAAAACCACCACGGGCCACTTTCACCGGCGACTCGCCGTACACCACCGCCGTAAACCGATGACCCCTGCATTAGGCTTCTCGCTGTCAGGGCTCCTCAACCGGCGCATCAACTATCCGGCGAGTCAAGTCCTTCGCCTCCGCCTCGCACTCTCCTCCTCCGCCTCGCCGTCCCCGTGCGACCCCTCCGCCGCCGCTGCTGGCTGCGGTCCCCAGACCACCATCAGGGAAGGGAAAGCGGAGATCTTTTTGGACGAGTCGAACTCGGTCTTCTACAACAAGGCCCAGGTTCGTGTTCTTGGGATTATTATATTCCATTTTCTAGGAACAAAATGATACTCTGTATTTTAAATGGATGTTTTTTATGGAAATTTTAAATGGATGTCATCGATTTATTCAAACAGATTTATCTTTTACTGTAGCATAGAAGCGTCGAAGAGCAATCTGGTACCTTTTGTGTTCTCAGCGTTTAGCTCCAATTCAAATTAGGGTGCTAAACGTTGCTCTTCGTTTGCTATATGAACTGTGAAATTTAGACATTTAGTGTTGTGGCCTTTTTCTAGTACATTTCCTCTGACCCACTTGTAATTTTACAGTAGTTTAGCTCCATGAAGTTGTCATTAGTTGTCGATGGTTTGAATTTTTATGCAAAAATTGTTTGGCATTTTTGTCATGATTTATTATGATCTTATTAAGAGATGCATTTCTCGCTAGGTTAACAATAGAGATATTTCTCTTGCTGTGCTGAGATCATTTATTTTGAGAAGAAAAGAAGAATATGCCACCCGGGCAAGAAAAGGTTTGAGCTTGCACCAGTACCGATATTTTACACCAGTATACTTCAACGGCTTCCGACTGGGCAGTAATACTGAAATACTGCAAAATATGTTAGCAGGAACAAAAGACACTACATTGAGCGAGCAAGCTAAGTATAAAGAGCCGAAAGTTCTTGAGGTGGGGCTATTTGGTTTACTGCTACTATTATATGATTATATATCCCCTACATTTAATTGGTAACTAGTGCAATATTTCCCTTTTTTAATCCCTTTATGTGTTTCTAGTGATGCCTATTCTGTGTTCCTTTATACATATATGATTGATAGATCGTTACAGAATTTATGATTAGTCATGAGTTTATATGATGTCACCATATATGCTTGATTGAAAATAAAGGTGTTTCTACTCTTCCTTGTGAAATAGTTTGCTACTAATTTGATTCATCTTAGCTTTCATTAAACAATCAAAGTGCTGCTGACATAACAGTGCTGATCCTAGTCTTATTATTTTTGCAGGCGTTAGCTGCATCAGGACTAAGAGCCATTAGGTATGCTGTTGAGGTAGATGGAATCGGTGAAGTTACTGCTGTTGACAATAATGAAGGTGCACTGGTTTCTTTCAGCATCAGTATTGTAGATATTTTATGTACAAAGCTTGTATTTTATTAGACTGATTCGAAATACTTGCTAAACTGTAGCTGCTGTAGAAGCCTGCAAGAAAAATATACAGCACAATGGCAGTATTGTATCTTCAAAGGTGGTACCACATCATGCTGATGCACGTGTCTACATGCTCACGCATCCAAAAGAATTTGATGTGGTACTACCTTCTTTCTATTTCCATGTGTGCTTTCTTTTTTAGCACCTGTGGTACAAGGTAACCTATCATCCTTAGACTTTCTCAAAGATGGCTGTGGCAGGCAAGGAGGCAGGGGCCGAGCCAGAAAGGCAGAAATTACTGATAGGAGGGGCCAACTGCTCAAAAGTTATGTTATTAGGGGAGAAAAATCAATATGTTACTGAATTATATAGCAAAAATATCATGTGCATAAGAGAAATTCATCTAGCATAGAGGGTGCTTGGCCCCCCTCAGCCTCCATCCCTCCGCCCCTGAAGGGAGGCCCCCTACAAGCACCAAACAGCACCACCCCCCCCCCCAACACACACACACACACCCACCCACCCACCCACCCACCCACCCCACACACACACACACACAAAGTAGGACATAGGGCTTTTTCTCAGACCAAGAGCCTTTACCTGGGTATTCCTTGGCAATGGAAGTCTCCACAACCACAACATTTCATGATTTAAGAGACAGAATTGTTGGTAGTTTTTCTTGGTGTATTAATAATCGAACTATCAAAATGCTGTACTACTTCAACTAAAACTTTAACACATATTGTAAAGAACTAACAAAGTTCTCTTACCTTTTCAAAGTTTATAGAACCAGTTTAAGTTTTATCATTTACGTTTATGTGACATTGGGTAATCAATGCCCCACATCCACATATAGAAATGTTGATAATTTCTCTCGTGATCCTTCCTGTCTACCCTTTTTCCTAACAAGGTTTTTTCTAGATTACCTTCTATAGGTTATTAACCATGAATTTAGTTTCTATCAACACAGCATTTGTGCATCTTTAGGTGATCATTAATCAATAACAGACAGCACATAGGACAACAATCTGTTATTGGAATCCTAGTTCACATAAAACCTGGCCTGGATTAGAAACATTGCATGCAGTAATGTGAACAACCGCATAATAGTATAAGACCTGGTGGGTTTAGAAGGAGCAGGTTGATTTGAAAGTTTGTTCGCTAGTTTGGAATTCAATATGTACATTTCTACCCCTTTAGAAGCCCCTCAAGTTGCAGTTTTGCACTGGTCTGTCTTGCTAGCTAACTTAATTACTCAAACAAGCACAGGAGAAGCCATGTAGTGTCTATTGAATCCCTTGTTCCAAAAATAACTAGAAGGGGCCAGCCTGCCTAATGCTCTTGGTTGCGCTAGAGGGAGGGAGGTTTAATATTAGAAATAGTGTATCATGGAAGTGCTTTTGGTGATGAACTTACATTTCTTAAGTTCATATGACTGATTTAGATATTTGATTACATAGTACTAAATCTGTGGAAATTTGTACCACAACGAAGTGACAGAGGCATTTACTAATGGAAGGAGTGAATTGTTCAAATCATGTAATGCACCTGTCACGTATTTGCCACCTGCAAATGGCTCATTCTGATCTAAGCATAACGAAATAATATGGTTTGACATGATTTAAATTATGTCCTAATGTCCTATACATGCTGAATCAGGTTGACCTTGATCCTTATGGATCGCCAGCTGCATTCCTTGATTCGGCGGTTCAATGTGTAGCAGATGGGGGTATCTTGATGTGCTCAGCTACAGATATGGCAGTGCTTGCTGGTGGAAACGCAGAAGTTTGTTTTTCTAAGTGAGATTTTCAGTTTCAGAATTAAATATGAATTGCTATCTGCAGGACTTACTGGAGTTATATTCATGTTAACTACCATATGCACTTGCAGGTATGGTTCTTATCCATTAAGAGGTAAACACTGCCATGAGATGGCGCTGAGGATTCTTCTTGCCTGCATTGAGGTAAGACTTAGGATTGTTTTCTTCTGCCCCCATATATATTCATGATGAATGACCTTGAGCTTGATTTCTTGTGTTCCTATATGTTCATGATGATGATCTTGGTTACATTTTTTGTCTTGCAGTCACATGCAATCCGTCACAAGCGCTACATAGTTCCTATAGTATCAGTACACATGGATTTCTACATTAGGGTTTTTGTGCGAATCTTCACGTTGTCTCCTGCTTCCATCTTTTCCTGATACATTCTTTTCCTTATGGTGAATATGTTTTCTCTATGATGGTACTTTTTTGGTATCTAATAACATACCTTTACCAATGTCCTCTATTATATTCAGCTCGGCTAGTACAGTAAAAAGCTCGCCACTCAAATTGGCACATGTTTACCAATGCACTGGATGCAATTCATTTCACCTGCAAAATATTGGAAGAATTAATTCAAAGGTAGTCTTTCTTATCTTCTTTTATTTGTCTTGCATGTTTTTAATGTTATAATCATTTGATCCAGGATGAGAGAAACATTGCTTTACCAAATTTTTGCCCTACCGTGCCTGAAGTATGTTCTGAATGTGGCCATAAATTTGTTATGGGGGGGCCTATTTGGAGTGATCCAATACATGAAAAGAAATGGGCTACCTCAATATTATCAGATATTCATGCTATGAGAGAAGCATACCCAGCTTATCAAAAAATTTCTGCTATACTAACGTCAGTCTCACAGGTATGCCCTTTTCTTCTGATGTACACAGTGCAAGTGACAATGTGACATAGATGGGAAAATTAGAAGGATCGATCTTGTAAGTTGGTGTTAGATAGAATAGGCTATGTTTTATTGTTATGGATTGTAGATCTGTACATGTAACAGGAAATTCTTGTCCAGCTACATTCCTTCTTGATACATAAGTATGTTTTGTTTTGTTCTTGACATGGAATGCTTCCTTGTATTATTGCCTGACCAAGTAGGTGATCTCTTCTGTGGGCAAATGTTTTTCACTACCTACTGCTTGCTCACAACCATTAATAAATAATATGATAATTTTTGTCTCTCTGTTCTTCAAGCTCCATAAATCTTTGAAAACATATGATACATTTTTATGGGCATAATTGCCGCCTGGACACCAGTATGTGTCATTTACTCATTTATTGGATGAATGAAAAACATTTATCTATTCCAAGGCACCAAAAAATGGTTTCTTGCTGTATGATCAAATGTCATTTTCGACTCAGGAAACAAAAGGCTGCTGAACATTCTGTTTTGCCTTTCATGAATTAGCTCATGCTATTGGCCCAGTTAGGATTTATGACCTTTGCACTGTTTGGACATATGTTTGAGCGATGTTGAGCCTATTCAGGAGTGCCACCAATCATTTTCTAATCCATCTTCTTGTGTTATTTTGATTCAACTAAAGCAACTGGCATCCTACAATTAATACATGTGAATCTTAGACAATCCCTCTATCAGTCTTCTCCCTTATTCCTCACATATGGAGCCATCATTGAACTGGGTATACCTCTGTTAGATATCACTGTAGAAACTGAAACACTATTAAACATCTGCCTAGATGAACTGATTCGCTTATTCCTGTTCTTTATTCCTATTGCGCCTGGTCCACTCCCCAAGGCTGTCAGTTTCTCCACCAAATTGTAGTACAGATATCTCAAAGATTATGGTCAGAATGTAATATTTGCTCCTCTCCTTTCCTTTTATACTTATTTATTAAAAGCATATAGCTGACATATACAAGGAGCTACTCACATTTCCTCTTTCTTGATTCTTTAGGGTCTACTGTCAACTGGGCCTACTGTCTAGTATCACTTTTGTGACTTAAAATAGTTTCATTAGCTTCTGTAGTAAATTCTATTAGATGAGATATGTTTTACAAAGAAAAATGAAGATTATACAAAAATCGTGAGGGACCTAGAATTAAAGGTTTCTCTCTCGGCCCTGTTGGAAACAGTGTTGTAAATTTCTAATCGACAATGCCCTAAAAGGGTGCTAAACTGAAGTGTCCTTGAAGGTCAAGCTTTTAATTCTTTTTTGCACAAATGCCACGAATTATGATGACTGATAGTATTTTTTCTTTTCAATATCAGGCACTGAATGTTTGCTTTTACATTTTAGTCCAAGTTAAATGTACATGTAAACATTTTCACATCTATGGACTTATAGTTCCATAGATACTTATGGTACTTGTGGATTGATGAATGACATCACATGTTTTCATGCAGGAATTGCTGGAGGCACCTTTATTTGTGAGTCTTCACCATTTGTGTGCAATACTGAAGTGCACTAATCCAACCATGACTATGTTACAATCTGCCATCAGAAATGCTGGGTATCAAGTATCAGGAAGTCATGTGGATCCACTAGCTGTTAAAACAGATGCACCAATGTCAGTGATCTGGGACATCATGCGATGCTGGGTATGATGCATTTCTTTGTTTTATCTAGGCTAATCAATCATGTTTGGCCAATTGATTGGTCACTTTGTTTTGCAGGTCAAGCTTCACCCAGTTAAACATCGACCTGGAAATCATCCAGGCAATGTGATACTTACCCAAGAGCCTAAATTGCAGGTAGCTGATAAAAACATAGGTTTTCACCATTTCTTTGAAAATTGCGTGAAAAAAGTTATTATGCAAAAGCAGCAAGCCCTGTGTGGAATAACTAAGCTGCATATTTTGAACTTGGTTCATTAATGGGGCAAGCACCGCTTCGAAGATACCTGGATGGTGTTGGGTCCTTAGAAGGCGAGTAGACCAGGATTGGGGTGACATGCTTTTTGTAGAAGATCTAGTAAATCTGGCTAGTCAAAATGTTAGTAACCCCTTATGAACAAAGTGTAGAAAATCTACATTAGTTTGTAGCCATCCTTGATCCTAAATTATCTTCATCTGTTTGGACCGGCCCTTTGTGTTGGGCCATCTATACCATACACATATAATCGGTGATCCTGCCTCCTCTCTCAATTTACTGTAGAGCACTGTTCTCAGTACAGTAACCACGTTGCCACCGTCCGATCCCTGCTGCCGCCCACTCCACCGTCCACGACACAGATGTTCACGAACCATCCAGACTCTCCACCGGCTACGGACTCCTCTGCTGACGGGTGGGAAAAAAAAAAAAAAGAACAGGCACGGCCATCCCCTGCATGGTCGCCTTGCTCCTCTCATCGGCCTCCGCCGCCGCGCCGTCACCTCGCGCTGGGCGTTCGCCGGCCCGCGGCCGCTGCCGACGCCACAGCCTTGCGCGCGTCAGCCCTCAGCACCCCAGTCGCCTCGGGACCGTGACAGCGCCATCCTCTCCGATTCAGCACTGTGCCGCCGCGTCGTCCGCCTCCGTACCGTGCGCCTCCTATGGAGCAGCAACGCCGCCCCGAGATTAGCAGCCTGGGCGTCGGCCGCTGCGGTCCGGCTGCGCTGGCACTGATGTGCTCCATACGTCCCTCCCGCGCCGATCTCCAGGTTCCATCTTAATCTCACCACGTGCCTTTTTCCCGAAGTGCTTAACCTGCTTCGTCTTCTCAGATAAGATTGCATACATATGCTAATTTGGGACGAGCCTCCATACTGCCATCTCAAGCACACGTTCCTCCATACTGCCATCTCAAGCACATGTTCATCACACCGATTTCATTATCTGATTTGAGTGCTACGGCCATGAACTTCTCCAGACTTTTCCACGCACTCCGCGATTGCCTGCATCGACGCTACTCCCATCAGTAGTAATGCAAATTGCTCAGTCTTCGTACCAGAGCCTTTTGTTACTGCAAGAACTTAATTTAGGTGTATGTGTTTCAACTTCCTACCCCGCGTTGCGCGGGGTCTCCTGCTAGTTTATCTGTGATGCTGATTGGCTTAGTGGGTGTGAGGTTGACACCCTCGAAGTGCAGGTGCCATGGCAAATTGGCAACTGCCTGGTGGCTGGTGTCTTAGGAGAAATGGTGGGTTAGGGAATGAAAAACTGTGGTCAGGGAATTGAGAGACTTGTTTAGTGATCAAGTATATGGGATCAGTACTCCAGACAAGCCTAACTCAGGCTGCCTGCTCGTCTTGAGGGGCTGCCCCTAGGCTGGGCTTGTTTGGATTGTTGTATGTGCCTTCCCAGCCAAAATTTGATCATTGACCATAGGCAAGATAGTAGTTTGGATCACAGCCGCATTTTTGGCTTACCCAGTATCGCATGGCCAACACCTATGTTCATTTTCTGGCCGATGTGCGGCAGATTCTTGGGCTGCCGATTCGATCACCAAATTTTGGCCGGCCAACTATTTGACTTGGCACAGAACAGCATCAATCAAAACGCACGCCCTCAAATGCCCAATGGTCTAGGTACATGTTGGCTCTCAAAAGTATTACTAACCATAGTGGCCACACTTAAGCTTGAGCTGAGCTAAGAGCTCTGTAGCTGACTGCACAGCTTCTCCGCATGTTTAATTTGATTTCTGAAAGATAATTTTAGGAGTAAATATTTCTTGGAATGCTGAAATTTTCCTTGTTCTTGATTCTGATTTCCTCTAGTAATTTTGTCAAAGTCATATTTGTTATGTGCAGTTTTTGACATGTTTGATGAACCAAAATGCTCCCCTTACCATTATATTAAACATTTAGAAAAAAATAGAACGAGTTAATATTTGTTCCTCATTTAACATTTTCATTATTTCCTTTTTTGAATATCTGTCAGGCAAAATTTTCCAGAGTACCTGAGGCCTCATTCACTCGGAAGAGCCCAAGATTCATGCCAAATCCTGAGAAGTACTGGGGTCCTGGGACAAAGGCTGGTAGGCATCCGAAGCATTTCAGATGAATAATTGTAACTGACAAGATCGCAGCAGAAGATGGTCAAGGGTGTTTGGAGCCAAGCATCATACAGACTTTTGGCTGGCAAACCCCTTGTCAAGTTTTGGGGTATTACTTGCGGGTCCTAAATTTTCTTTTTTGCTTGGAGTGCATTTCCATCGGAATGCTTCTTATCCTGGGCCTGGATTAGCATTACCATGATTTTCACTAGAGATAGTGCTACGTACTAGGTGCGAAAAGTACACCGGCACGAAAAGTACACTAGCTTGTCTGAATGTTACACTTTAACCATCAACAGGAAATATTCAAATCTGTGGCACAGTTTAATGTTTCGTCAGGGATCAATTCTCCGTTAAACATCTAGGGAGAACTATACTAAGATCAAATAAATGATTTATTACGTTCATGATACACTCATTGATGACTCGATGCAGAGTTAACCGGTGAAGCTTGAAACCTAGAAACGTGCTGGCAACTGATATTGTCGAAATTTTAAAGTACTAGTAGTTCTCCAATTTTCTTTTGCGCTTAAATTGTAAGATCACTAAACCCATGTACTATTTACTTGTTTTTCTTATCTTATGTATAAAAAAAAACTAATAGATGACTTGATGCAAAGCATAAGTATCATGTGTTTTTACAAATGAAAAAAAAAAAGAAGACAATATACCCAAGGCCTGCATTCTCGGCTGTTTGCAATTTCCTTCCTCTCTACTGCTCCAACTGCCATGTAAGCCCACGTGGTCAGTGACATGGGCCCATGGCAAATGCCCGGTCGTAGACGTTGCTGTTCCAACAACTGCTCTGTAGGCCAATATATCCTTTCGTGGCCACAAGCGAAAAAAAACTAACTAGAGTATCCAGTATACGGATGCATTATAGTTGGAGAGCTTGATACAGGTGGACCTACGCTTAACCATCTGGATCCTCCGCCGGGCCCCGTGGTCGCCGTCGCCGTCGTGTTGTGCTTGTACCTCGACGGCGGTGATAACTGCCACAGGGCCTCGTTCTCGCCAAAGTTTGTCAGTGGCGTCGGTGGCGAAGAACCTGACGGTGCACAGCCTGCCTCCTCCTAGGTGCACTACGGCGGAGGTTTTCCAGAACCACTCCCTGGGCGGCCTGAAGTCCTCCCACACAGCGCACACCTCCGGCGGCGACGAGGCGGTGGCGGTGCCGAGGTCCGCGGCGCAGAGGCGGCGGTCTGGCGAGGAGGAGATGCCGAACCAGACGTTGCACCCGGGGACGTACACCGTCTTGCCGCGGAACGGGAGCGCCCAGTCGCCTTCCTTGCGCCAGGCGCGGCGCACCGTGTGGAAGGAGTAGGTGCCGACGCCATCCGCGTACGTCCAGATGGCTTCGCCGGCGACGGCGTGGGAGAGGACCTGGGCGCCGCCGTACCCGGGGTCGTGCACGTACGGCGGCCGCGGGAGGTCGTGCCAGTACCAGTCGTCGCGGTCAGGCACGTAGAGGAGGGCCTCGAAGCAGCTGCGCCTCTCCCGGAGAGGGATGTGGTCGAGGACGTATAGGTTGTCGCGGCCGTCGCCGCCGGGGACCGACGCCGAGACGGTGTGCACCTTCTCGGCGCCCACCGTGGGCCCGGCGCGGATCGCGCCGTTGGCGGCGTCGTAGATGAGGGTCCGGCGCAGCTCGTCGATGGCCACGATCCGGTCGCCGCCGAGGAGGTGGAAGTTTATGATGGTGGGGGTGTCGGGCAGCCCGCGCGGGTGCGGGGGGGTCTTGAAGCGCGCGGCGGGAGGTGGAAGGGGCAGCGGAAGCACGCCCACGTCCATGGCCTCCGGGTCCGGCTCCGGCGCGGAGTCGAACAAGGGTTCCACGTCGACGGAGTGCAGCGTGTAGGTCTGGTCTCTGTGGTCGGTGAGACACAGGTGGACATGCCTGCGCTCCGCCGTCGCCGCAGCCATTCCCCGGCCTGTGCTATCCGTGTCGTCGACCTTGCTGGCCGTGCTTTGGTTAATTTGATTTGATCAATCAAATCATCTATAATTTCCATCCATATATAGAGAGAGATTATGGAGAGAGAATTATCGTGCCCGAGTTCAGGTCGGTTGAGAACTCGATTCCGAATTGGAGTGGATCCATGTATGCTTCAATACACTTATTTATTTATTTTTGTTATTATTACTACTTGTTTACAGCCCACATCTCTCCTCTATCACCTTCATAAAAAAAAAACACGAGCATTAGAGGCAAATCATTCAGAAATACAAAATTAATTTCCTTGTTGGTTAGGAGGGACGACGACGATAATTTTTTACCAAAAGTTCGGTTGAACATGAAAACTTTCCTGCGATCATCTCTCTTCCTTTCACACGTATGCCCATGCGTGTCGTGTGAATTACTTCTACTATGTCCCAACACAAACGCACATCCCACTTTGTGATGAGTCAAAACTTTTGAAGTTTGGCAAATATATACAACATTATACTAACATTTATGACCTGTAACAAATATAATCAGATTAATTATAGAATACAACTTCTCGGCACTCGATCAACCACCCACCATGGCCCCGCGCGGACCGCGCCATTATATCGGTGACTGTCGTAGGGGCCTATTTTTGGTTTCCCATTACTTTTAATACTAAAGTGACAAAACTTCCAAACAAATTGACTAAAAAATAACTAAAACACTTTAGTTCAATTAGTCACTTATGTGGTACTAAAAGGTGACTAAAATATATTTTAATCACTTTAGTTTTAGGGCTATAGTTGAGGTTGCGGCATAGCTCGTCAATGGTCACGTACGTACGATCCTGTTGCGCGCCACCAACGCCGAGGTACCGTGGTGGAAGTGCATGCCGGTGGTAGCGTCAGGCAGGTCGCGTCGGTTGCCTGTCCGAGGGGTCTCTCAAGTAAGGGAGCGTAGCGCTTCTACTCCTCCGTTCCAAATTGTAGTTTAATTAATTTTTTTGGTGTTCTCCGTTCTAAATTGTAGTTTACTTTGACTTTTTTATGCATGCATTTTGTTGTGTATTTAGATATTATATTATGTTTAGATACATAGCAAAATATATGCAATAAAAAAGTCAAATGAATTATAATTTAAAATGGAAGAAGTAGCTAGCTGGCGATGGATTCTGAATTTGTCGTGCTCCAGCCTCTAATCATCGGTAATTAATGACCCCCTTTGTTGTGCTGATCGATTCCGAACCTGTGTCTTCTCCTTATGTAACACGGAAAAAATACTAAACTCTTATTGCACGTATATACGCGTGGTCGATATAAACCCGTAGCTACCTACCAACAGGAGATCACATAAGCCAGCCCCAGCGGCAGCTTCTCGCGTAACAGCATGCTTCAACTTTCGTGCCTCTCCGGTCTCGGCAGACTCGACGTCGTCGGGGACTGCGATGCCGACGACGACGGCTCCTGCAGCGGCCCGTGCCTCCTCCACGGCGAGCTCTGCTGCCCCAACGATTCATTAGACGACGACACCGTCGTCATAGAACTTATCCAGGACGAAGAGTTGTTGAAGGACCTCGGCACCTCGCTGTAGCCGCGTCGCTGCCGCCCACCACCACCACTCGCGCTCAACACCAGATCGACAAGATCATCAAGTCGGGGTGCTGCTGCGGCGTTTCTTCTGCAGGTGGAACGACGCCGGTGCACGCTGCCGCACTGCTGGACAACAGCTTATGGACGACGGCATGGACTACGACTACGACGACGTCCTCATCCAGTTTGGCGGCCGAGCCACAGCCGACGCCGCCGCCAGCCGTCTCGCCGCTCGTCATCGTGCCGAGTAGGAAACGGGACAGGTCCGTCGTCATGTCCGGCACGCGGTCGTGGTCGTGGTCGCTGGACATGATGGCAAGCATCCCTACGCGTCGCCGTAGCTCTAACAATCGCCGGCGCGGCAATGGAGTCCGGCAGCCGCAGGGCCTCATGCCACGACGGGGGCCGAGGAGCATCAAGCGACTTGAGAGGGCGTGCAGTCGCTGCGAAAGCACAGAGACGCCGCACTGGCGTACGGGGCCGGAAGGGCCAGGAACCCTGTGCAACGCGTGCGGCATACGGTACACGCGCGAACAGTGCAAGCTGCTGCTGCTGCTGCCGGCGGAGTACCGGCGATCGGCGGCGAGCCAGAGCAAGAAGAAGGCGTGTTCAAGCTAAGAGACAACGAAGAAGGCAAAGATTCCGTAGTCAGCCGGCATGCCACCGTACGCAGCTAGCTAGCCGGCCGTGGTTGTTTGATGAATTGATTCCGAATTGGAGTGGATATAATCGGTAATTCTATAAATCACTCGAGTGATTTTTTACCTTCCGTCACTCGATTCTTGAGCTCTTGGATGCTGTGCATGCACAGGTGGATGATCGGCCCTGCACGCGGTCAAGTGCATGCGTTCAGCATGTGTTAGGTGCATGCAGCTCCGCCTGCCCTGTGGGCCTTCTGTTGTATGCTGATTTTAGTGCTAACTTCATTTATAATGCATTAACTTAATTCTATATTTATCACTGTACTGAAGTTTAGACCTTTTTTTTGGTCTTACAGCTTGTTTATATTGTTTTTACATTTGTTTTGTTGACGTAAATTTCTCATTCTAGTGGTGTAAATTTTTTTAGTTCATCTGCCTTCATTATCTTCAAAAATCTGATTAAATTGATTAATATATTTATATTTTTTTATTTTTCTCCTTTGATTATCTTCTAGTTTTCCTTTCATAAAAAAATCTGAGTGTTTTGATAGTTTTTTTATTTTTATATTTTCATTACACAGAAAAAGATTTGTATTCAATCTTTTTTATTTTTTTGGCTAATTTGATTTATAGTTTGTATTCTGATCCTAACGGTGTCAGCTTGGCAGAGAACCAGGTGTATATGTCATATATTTCACTCCGTAGTGTTTGTTTCAAAAATTCAAGTGAAATCTTGTCTCTTTTCACTCGAGTGACAGGAACACACAAATCACTCAAGTGTCAGGTAGACAGACCCCTTATGAGGCTATAACCCCTAGGCCCTAGCATATCTCCCCTCTCTACCAGACTACCACCATAAGAAAAATAAAGAAATTTTCGTTTTCAGGAAGTTGAACACACGATATGATCACATCTAGAGGCAGAGCCGGCCTGAAAATCAACATTTCAATTCCTTTGTTAGGAGGGACCAACACACAGTACGTACAATTTTCAATAAAATTTGATTGAGTTCAAAAACTTTCCTGCAAATCGTATATCCTTTCACACGCCCAGTGTGTCCTATCCTTTCCAAATATATGGTCCTAATAAACAATGTCAGTTATTAGTTACATTTCTGAATCGTATTACTTACAATGTCAGTTATTAGTTACATTTCTGAATCGTATTACGTACAGTAATACGTGTGAGCACATACGTTTATCTCGAGTAAAGTACATGAGCAAACTCTAAATTTGTCCTAAGGTACGCACTACCGTACCACAATCTTGAATTGCTTTGAGTGTCAAAAGCCGTCAAGCAAAAGGGTTAAACCACCAAGAAAATAATCCTTTGTCATAAACCGTCAAGCAAACACACTCAAGGATAGAAGACAAGGAAATTAGTTTTCTTGACGGTTTTGGCACTCAAGGATGATTTTCTTAGAGGTTGCTCGCCAAGGAAATTACGATCTTACTTACTTGCTAGGGTGCCTATAACCACCAAGAAAAGTAGTTTGCTCGAGGGTGGACAATCTCCAAGGAAATTATCTAGACCGCCAAGGTAACCCTTATTTCCTTGGCTGCCCTTGACCTCCAAGGACTACAACTTCCTTGACTGTTATTGGCAACCAATGAAATACATATGAGCACCAAGAAAAATTGCTTGCAATAATTAATAAATCAATAAATTGTAATATTCTTGACAATAAACTCAATTTACACATGATGACATGTCAATCCAACACAAATAGGATCAGATTCCATCACATGCATATATTCAGTTAATTCTAATTGAAACATATTACAAATTAAAGTGTCCAACAATTGCACTCCAAAAAGATTAAAAAGTGTTCACCCACTACACTAAAAGGAAATAATATCTCATAGTCATAGCTAACTAACAGAAGTCTAGCACTTACACAGCTCTAAATTATCCGATACAAGACGGTTTTGTGCTCTACTGTTAAGAATTGTCCACACATCAAAATGTATTTTCTAGATCTCTGGACTTGTCTCATATTGTCATCCAAGTTCCCAAACTTTATCATAGTGTCAATTAGGTCCAAATAGACCTAATCTACACGCCGCATCATGACACCACATGCCATAACGGTTGAATCCACACCGTATTATTGACGACCAAACATGTTCATACGTTGCAATAGAACTCAATACATATAGGAGTCAGATTCCATATCATTTCTAAAATGCAAGTTGCTCAAACTCATGTATTTTACTCATTTATCTTCATGCCCAACCTAATCCCATGTAATACGGTCGAGCCAATCCAACACTATCCTAAGATCAATTCTAATAGAGACTTTTGGTTAAAAAATATCCCCCAACAATCTTTTATAGGATCTCCAAATATAGACATTCTCTATTTCAAATTTCTCGCTAGATAAAGACGAAGACTGGGGATTACTCTCTCAAGTGACCAAAAAATAAAAAAGTTGTTGAAGGGTACAAAAATATTAAAAAAAGATGGTACTCAAATAACTCTCCAACTAATAATTTAGAGAGTATATTTTTTTAAAAAAAACTCTGGAAGATGCTCTAAAGATCCTTATCGACATGGAATGTGTACATGCAATTCTAACCGTAAATATCTCTTCTCCTTCTCTAACAGGGAAGAAAAAAGAGACATGCGACATGCTAGCGTAGCATCCAGCAGTGATCTTAACCATACTTTCCATATACATATGAGCGTTGTACCTGAAAATATTCTTTCAGAACCGTGCCCTATGTCCATGGTATTTCAGACGATCCAACCCGCAGCCCGTTGGCCGTCATCGACGTCGACGGTGCTGGGGCAAACGGCCAGGAAGGGCCAGCATAGCCACTGATACCGACGCGACCACCAGCAATGAGGGCGAGGGGCCTCCCGTTCGGGTGGACCCGATGGATGACGAGCTCGCAGCTTGCCTCGCCACGCGGCTGTCTCCTTCGCCTGTTGTACCTCTGCAGGCCCATTCTCTACAGACCTGAACAGAGCTATTGGAGCCCTTGTCACTGCCACGATCGACTAGGCTATGCTTCGCGCTGACCGAGGCAGGCGAGGACGCCATGACAGTGGCCTCCTCAGCCACCACCGCAGTCCAGACGCCTTCGGTGGACCCGGTGCGCGACGCCCAAGTCGAAGGCGGCACTGGGCGACGCCGCGTTGCCCGCAGCGAGCCTTGACGCCTTCCTCGACTCTCTGCGTCTTCCGCTGCAGGAGCCCCTCATCCCCAACACGCCGCGCGCGCATGTGCCGAGAGCGCGAAACGACGATTGGATGCAGCGGTAGAGTATCCGCCTGGCGGCAAAATCGGCATATCGCGACCCGAAACCGGAGCTGCAGGCAAAGCGGATTATGCTGAGCAAGTGGACCAAGCGGCCCTCCACCGACGTGTCAGACTCCTCCGTCCACGACGAGTTCGCCAAAGCCTTCGCCGAAGCAAGCCTGTCCGCCGGAAGGAGGCCATGGCAGTTATGTTTGCTCGGCGCGGTGTGGCGGGCTACGCTCCGTCATCGGGCGTCGGCCCGAAGCCGTTAGAGTCAGGTCGTGGTCTTCGACCTCTTTGTTGCTCAATCGGTTTAGTAGTCGATCAGTACGACCTTCGAAGCTCCGCCGTTAGAGCTGGCACCTTTTGTGTGTGTTCGGTCCATCTAATCCTCTTGGCACCTCACCTCTAGGAAAGTCAGAATGTAAAAACAATTCTAACTTCTTCTTAATGAGGTACGTGCAGCGCACGCTTTTAAAAAAAAGATATTCAGCTTTGCAGTAGCCATGTCATAGAGGCCAATGCTTTTGCCAAAATTCAGCATCATTCGGCCACCAGGGAGAAAGCCATCGGATGATACATACTAGTGAGGTGGACAGTAACACTGCTCCCAGGGTTTTCCCTGGCTCCCATCTTCTTGTATCGGCAACATCCACATGATCACCGTGCCCTCAGAGGTACATGCCGACACGCATAGCTCCCCATGCAGCACATCCAATGTAAAGGCCTCATGTTTGATAAGATCCATGGAATCTGGGAGCCTGGTGATGCCAAACGTCTCACCCACCAGGCTGAACTGGAGAAGACCCCATGGAGCCCGGTCACCGAGGCACCAGAACATGGATCCATTGACCGCCATAGCGGTTCGCCAGTTTTCAGGAGGGTATGGATGATCATGAGTGATCTCCCTCCAAGCACTGTTATTGTTGTCTGAGATGGTAAACACTTCCATTCCCATGTCTCTCCCCATGTATGTGTCAGGATCTACCCATCGGTAGAAGGCCCGGACTACCTTATACTTTCCTATCCGCGGATCTAATTAAGCCTAGGCCAACATAGCAGCAGCACGACCGCATAGGGCCGTGGCGGCGGTTACTCTCTCTATTGTCGGGCAGCGTGAGAGTCTCCCTGGTGGCTGGGTTGAAGAGATAGAGGCCTGTGTCCGTGGGAACCAGCACGAGACCGTCGCATTGAGCAAAGGCACGCACACATCTGAACTCGTTGCCGAAGTCCTCGTCGTGAATCAGAGTAGCCATAGAAGAACCTTACTGCCACTGGTAGAAGCGGATGTGGTTGGACAAGGTGGTCGGCCAGGGCCCTCCTGGGACGAACTGGTGGACGATAGTGTGCGCGGGGTGATGATGACGCATGGATTCTCCTCGCATCTGGAGGCCGAGCACTGGAGGTGTGCGCGGATGAAGAAGGGGTCGGTGATGATTGCTCGCCAGGCCTTGCAGACGGACTTGCAGTGCAGGAGGGACTTGACAGGGAGACGAGCTAGAATATCCAGAACAATCTCGTCGGACAGCTCGGGGATAGGTCGTTCTGCTGGTGGTGTGCGTGTTCGTACTCCTCTTCCTCTTAGCGTTCATGCAGTGAACAAATAGATTAGTAACGAGTCGGCACAGGTATGTGTACAGATCGGTATATATAACCAGACATGATGATGCTGTTCCATTTCGAATCGAACACGGACGCCGTATCGGTCTCGCACAGGATAGCTGAGCTTACCGTCAAGAGTACAAGAACACACACACAAAGTTCACTGATGATATTTTACCTGATTATTAACTGTTGAATGAGAACATATGCCATTATTAAGAGGATGCCCTTCCTTCTCCAGAGTGATGACTGATGATGCAGCGCTCCAGTGCTACACCATCACGTGTGGCCGAGATCCCGCGGTGACGTCGCGGACGAGAGCGCACAACATCGAGCGGAACAAGCGCAGCACCTCCGTGGAGGTGTCCACCAGATCCGGCGAACCCCAGCCGGCCCCGGCAAGGGGCCGCGCGTCCCCGCCCACAGGTGGACTCACCGAGAGCGGCGACGCGCTCTAATTTTCGACCACCGCCTCTGTGCACTCATCTCGCGGCGTCGTGCCGAGTAGGAAACGGGACAGGTCCGTCGTCATGCTTGGCGCACACGCGGCCGTGGTCGTCGTCGTTGGACATGTCAGCTGCAGGGCCTCGTGTCACGACGACGGCTGAGGAGCATCAAGCGCGACGTCTTGAGAGGGCGTGCAGCCGCTGCGACAGCATGGAGACGCCACACTGGCGTGCGGTGCCGGACGTGCCAGGCACCTTGTGCAACGCGTATGGCATACGGTACACGCGCGAATTCCCCCAATGCAAGCTGCTGCTGCTGCCGGAGTACCGGCCGTCGTAGGCGAGCCAGAGTAGGAAGAAGGCGTAGCTGGACAGATAGCCGGCCGTGTTGTTTGAATCATATCGATTCCGAATTGGAGGAGATTCATGATTCGATACGGTTCCAATTTTATGAGGCACAACTTTTTAGAAACATTTCGTTTATAGAAGTTGAACACACGATATGATCACAGTTCAAAACTTCCTTTGTTAGGAAGGGCTAACAGTACAATTTTCACTAAAATTTGATCGAATTCAAAATTTATTTTCACTACGTGAAAAACTCACAAAGAGAGCGCCCCCCTGTCCACTGTAGGGGTGGCTGGCTTTGAAGCCGCCCTTACAGTGGTTGGGCCGGCCAGGGAGGCTGGCCAGATCACCAGCCGCCCCTGCAGTGGCACTGTAGGGGCGGTTGGATCACCAGCCGCCCTTACAACAGGCGAGGCCCATTCCGGCCCACATAAACGAATGGAACTATAAAAGCGACACTTAGGGTTTCAATACACCCACCACTCTCTCCCCATCTCCCACTCTCTGCCAGCCCACTCCGCCCGCCGCCTGCCCACTCCAACGCCGCCGCCATCTCCTCATCTCTGACCTCACCTCCCTCCTCCTCCACCTAGCACGCCGGAGTCAGGTTGGGGAGGGGGTCGCGCCTGCCGGAGCCGGGGAGGGGGCCGCGCCCGTCCGCCGGAGTCGGGGGGGGGGTCGCGCTGCGGAGCCGGGGAGGGGGTCGCGCCCGTCCGCCGGAGTCAGGGAGGGCCGCGCCCGTCCGCCGGAGTCGGGGGGGGCCGCGCCTGCCGGATCCGGGGGGGGGCCGCGCCCATCCGCCGGCTGCCCATGACCCGCCATGGCTCGATCCCCTCTCGAGCTTCTCCACCAGCAGGTACTCCTGGCTCCTCTTTTTTCCTCACCTTCATCTGTGTTCCTCATCATTCACTGGCCGAGTGCTGGGATGCAGATCCGGTGGCACAACGCGCGGGGGCGGCGGATCCGTCAAGAGGATCGATCTGTGGATCCGGTGGCGGAGCTGCGGACGGATCCCGTGGCGGAGCTCACAGATCCGGTGGCTCCACCACCACAGATCCGTCCCCAGCGGTGGTGGATCGGAGATCCAGTCAGTGACGACGGCTGGCGGCGCGATGGCGGTCTCCGGCGAGCAGCGGCGCTGGCGGCTGGATCCGGCGTGGACGACCATGGCGACCCAGATCCAAGCCCATGTGGGCTTTTTTTTTTTGTTTTTCGATTTTCACTATAAGGGCGGCTGACGTTGAGCCGCCCCTACAGTGCCCCCCACTGTAAGATCAGGGGCGTAGGGGCAGCTCGCCTTGCCGCCCTTACAGTGGCAAAATGCCCGCCCCTACTGTGCTCTGCTGCAGTAGTGTTTCACACGCTCATGTGTGTGTCTACCCTTCCAATATATGCTCCTAACAATATGAACAACAGTTAGTTAAATTTCCGAATCGTATTATATACAGTAATAGATGTGAACACTTAATTAGGCTCGAGTAAAATACATGAGAGACTCTACTTTATCTAAAAAAAAACATGAGAGACTCTAAACTTGTCCGAATGTGTCATTATTCTCGTTCAGGTAGGAGTACCATGCTCTTTAGGTCATCACAAACGTTTTTTTTTTTGTGCTAAATAGATTCCGCACTTTGATTTGCTATTTTTTAGACCTTTAGACTTGTCTCAATGTGTCATCTAAGTTCCCGAACTTACCATAATGTCAATTAGGTCCAAATAA
Organism: Themeda triandra; assembly: GCA_018135685.1. Lineage (NCBI taxonomy): Eukaryota > Viridiplantae > Streptophyta > Magnoliopsida > Poales > Poaceae > Themeda > Themeda triandra. The sequence goes on from JAENPR010001219.1 coordinate 138,450, forward strand.
ACCCAATTTCCACTCCACATCATGACACCACGCATGCCATGACAGTTGGATCCACACCTTACTATTGCAATGGAACCTAATACATATAGCAATCGGACTTCATACATGGTAGATGCGAGTTGTTCTAACTCATATAAATGCGGGCATATGAGTCCGGGTCACATGCGGGATATGCTAGTTGCGGCCCAATACGCATTGGTATGAGTCCGGGTCACATACGGGATATGCTAGCTACGGCCCAATATGCATTGGAATCAAGAACTCCGTATTAATCATCGCTTGACTCAAGTTGTCCTAACTCATGTATGAGTTGTAACTAGTCCAGGTCATATACGAGATACAGAGGGCATGAGTGCACAGAACAAACTCTCCACTACGCAATTAGTCAGGGGGAGTTGGACAAAAATAGATAGATGGTCAGAAATTAGAAGGGAATAGATTAATATTAGCCTTTGTCTAGCTTGTTTTCGATAAGGAGACCTCCTTTAAACCTCAACCTCTTCTGATTGTAGCTGTCAATGCCAATTGATATCATAGATTGTCAAGTATAGAAGATATAGACTAGTAGGGTAGGGACTTATAGCTGTAAAAATAATTGTTCATTTATCGCATCCGCTAAAGGAGCACTAACTTCGACGGATCGGCGGTGTCCGTGCTCTACTAGAAGGATTAAACCATAATTTTATTTCTCTCTCAGGTTTGGTGATGCATGTTTATTAGGGCATTCACAATGCAAGACTCTATCACAAAGTCTAAGACTATTTATTACACCTTATTTATGGTATTTCGCTGATGTGGCATCATATTTATTGAAGAAAGAGGGAGAAAAATAAGACTCCAAGTCTTATTTAGACTCCAATTCCACAATATTCGAGGTAATAGATAAGTTTAGACTCTATGATAGAGTCTGCATTGGGACTGCCCTTAGAGAGAGAAGTTTTTAGATTTAGGCTTGATTAATTACTAGAAACCGTAGAGATTTGGACTTCGGTAGAAAAGTAACTTTATGTTTTGTCAACGGAAAGATAGTCAACTGCTGGAGAGAAGCTGTTTTTTTACTTGGCATATATTTTAGAAAGTTGCTAAATCACAAGATTTGCCAAGTAAATTTTGGCAAACTCTTGGAGATGATCAGTTTGCCAAACAAACTTGCCATTTTTATCAACTTGCTATTCCTCCCCTCCGCGCGTATCTTTACGCGCGTGCATCGTACTTGCTATCGCGATCCCGCGCCGCACAGCCAGTCTTCCCGTGCGCACGTGGACAATTCCATGTCCCGTTCCCCCGCGCGCGAAGCACCGGGCTCCTATATCGCGTGATCCTGCGCGAGCACCTAGTTCGTCCCGCACGTGATCGGGTCTTTGCCAAACCCCACCGTCGCCGTGACAAAGGAACCAAGATCGCGCTCCAAGCCTAGTCGTCGTCGTGTATAGCACCACGAAGAGGTCGCGAAGGCCGCCGTGTCACCAGAGAAGAGATCGTGGGGCTCTTCGTTTCTTAGGGGTTCTTCATTTCATTATCGTGGCTCTTTGTTTCTTAGCAGGGCGACTAGTTCGCTTAGCAGGCCTCTTCGTTTCGTTACCGGGGCTTTTTTATTTTACCAAGTCCAAATGGCGAACTCTTTGACGAGTTCATTTTTTCACTTACCATATATTTCAGCAAGTTACCAAATTACAATATTTGCCAAGTAAATTTTGACAAACTATTGAAGATACTCAATAATATAAAAATAGAGATTTTGGTAAAAACAAATTATCTTCAAACAACCTTTAATTAGATCTCCAAATATAGACAGTTTCTATTTTCAAATTTCTTGCTACTATCTATGAGTGAGCACAAAAACAGAATAGTGTTGGAAGGAACAAAGATATAAAAATTCAAGTTTACTCAAATTACTCTCGAAATAATGATTAGACGGTAAATAATTAACACCGTGGAAGATGTGTCTTTCTGGGGAACTTTTTAGAAGGTAATGTGTACACACAATCCTAACCGTAAATATCTCTTCTCCTTCTCTAACAAGGAAGAAAAAAGAGATTTTTCACGCGCACGATGTTAATTAATTATCTCTTCTGTCTAGTATATAGTATTATTATTGTTCCAGTTTCACATGTACACCCGGTCGATATCCATGCCAAAATAAATAAAACCCTAAGAGACTAGCGGCTGGCTATATAAATCAAGATATTACCCACACTAGTTTAGTATCGATAGGTAACAAACGCATCTATAAACATATATATTAAGATGGCTTAATTTTAAACTTAAATCCACAACATAAAAGATAAACATTTATAGACCTTTTAAATCTAGGAGCTAATTTTAGATTGCAATGTCATTCATAAAATCAATGCAGTAGCGCTATTAGACCAAGCTCAATGTTTTTTTATTCTAATGCTTGCTTCAAAGAGAAACGAGAGGAGATGAAGGTGTTAACAGTAGCTTAAGCAAGAGATGAGAGAATGAATCAAGTCATCCCTACTATATATATATATATATATATATATATATATATATATATATATATATATATATATATATATATATATATATAGGCTAAAAAATTGAAAATTAATAGTCTAAAAAAATAGTCAGATATTTTGGTCCACGAGTTCCTAACCGAAAATATCTTTTCTCCTTCTCCGATAAGGAAGAAAAAAGAGGTACCCTTTCACACGTACAGCCGGTTGATATGCCAAAATAAATATAACCCTAAAGAGATTGCTGGCGGCTACGCGTAGCATGCTTCAACTCTCGTGTCTCTCTAGTCTCGACAGACTCGATGGCGCCGGCGTCGCGGACTGCGACGGCTCGTGCGTCCTCGACGGCGGCGGCGGCCCGTGCCTCCTCCACAGCGGCCTCTGCTGCCCCGCCGATTCGCTGGACGACACCGTCGTCATTGAATTCATCAACAACGAGGACTTGTTGGAGGACCTTGCCATAGCCGCGGCGCTGCCGTCGGGCACGGAATTATTGCTGCCCACCGCCGCCGTCGCCGAGCACGCGTGCCAGGGCGTTTCCTCTACTGGTGGCAAGCCACGGCTGCCGGTGCGCTCCCCGCTGTCGTCGTCGGACAACAGCTCATGGACGGCAAGTCATAGGACGTCCTCCAGTCTGGCGGTCGAGCCGCGCCCGCCGTCGCCGGCCTCGCGGCTCGTCGTGCCGAGGAGGAAACGGGAGAGGTCCGTCATGCGCGTCAGGCGGCCGTGGTCACTGGACATGCCAAGCATCATCCCTGCACCTCACGCAGCTAAGAACCCTAGCAGCGGCGGCGGCAGCAACAGTGGAGTCAAGCAGGAGAGCCTGGTGTGGCGGCCGCCGCCGACGAACAGGCGGCGAGTTCAGAAGGCGTGCAGCCACTGCGACAGCACGGAGACGCCGCAATGGCGTGCCGGACCGGACGGGCCAGGCACCCTGTGCAACGCGTGCGGCCTACGGTACAGCTTGCACAGGCTGCTGCCGGAGTACCGGCCGTCGACGAGCCCCAGCTTTCAGAGCGACAAGCACTCCAACCGCCATAGGAAGGTGGTCAAGCTAAGGGAGAGGAACGCAAAAGACACGGTGGTCAGCATGCCATCTGCGCCGCGGGGCACGGTAGCCAGCATGCCACCGGTGCCGCCGGGCGATGGTGGTGAATTCATGGATGTTTTGTAAATATATATTTCATTCATTCAAGCAAATTGACTGTAGTCTATTGTTTTATTCCTGTTTTGGATTCTATTCTATAGATTCATTCATGGATAGGTTTGTACATGTGTATATATATCAACGTGTTGCTGAGGACATGCATGGTTATGACATGCATCCAATTGATTATGCATGGCTAGAGGTATGTTTTGGGTTGCAGTTTTAGATGAGCTACCAATTAGCCATATGTATCCATCCACTGATGCTCCACTCATCTAACAGCAAATTTAGTTAATAGACAAGGATGGTAGCAAAATCTTCTAATCATATGCATGGAGAAAATCTCTTTTCAATGTTGGTAATTATTTGGGGCTTCTTATTCTTGGTGTTCTCTATATGGATATGTTCAATTTTATGTTTATAATACATACTCCCTCCGTCCTGGATTAAAGAGCATTCTAAACTTTAGGAGATGTCTTCAAATATAGTGCATTTAGAGAAAAAAAGATAATATTTATTTAAATAAGAGTACGTGATTGTTATTTACAAGGAACTCATGTACTTGTCATATTTTGTATAACAACTAATAGTTCACCCTTTAATCATGCAAAATAGAATCAGATTTCAATACATTAGGAAGGTGAATGAGGGGTACATTCGTCTATTGCCTTCTCTCTTATTTTGTCCTAAAATGGCTAGAATGCTCTTTAATTCAGAACGGAGAGAGTAAGCATGTATGCATAGGTCACTACCGCAATCCTATGATGTTTCATGCTATTGTTGTATTTTTTTATAAGGGTTTGCCAATTTTGGTAGTATGTGTTATATTCAAATTTGTAGCTATATGTGCATATGTTCAAACTTTTATCGTGAAGCTAGAGTGATTCAGAAATTGGGATAGGGTGTTCAGATTAATTAAGTTGAAGATCTAAAAAGACTAGAACGGCAAGCCATGCAGCGGCCTGGCGCTATCCACGTAGGCGGAATTTGTTTGGGCCGTTCGATCCGAAAATCAATGGTTCTCCTGCCTCCTCTGCGCCAAATATATATCGGCTTCAGCCCAACCCTAATCCTACCTCTCACTCTCCTGTCCGCAGCCGCCTCTCCTCCCTCTCGGCCTCTCCCTCCTCTCTCGCCTAGGCCCGACGGGGCTGCTCCTGCTCCCGCCCACGGCCATGAGGCCGGCGAGCCCCCTGGCGGCAGTGCGGGATGGCTCCTCCCTCTTCCACCTCTCTCCATGGTGGCGCGGGACGAGCGCCTCACCCCTGCCGCGACGGCGTTGGGGCGAGCGCTGTTGCGCACGTTCGGGCGACGGCCGGCGCCACAGCCCCACGGCGATGGAGGCCTAAGCTCCGGCGAGGGCGGCTTGGCGCAGCGACGCGAGGGGCCCGATGCGGTAGGAGCGCACCCCGACGGCCACAGCCGCAGCCATGCCCTGGCGTGGCGGCAGGTCGTGACGGCGAGCGGCATGGGTGGGCGTCCCTCACGCGGCGGCCTCAACATGGGCGAAATCGGGGCGAAGGCCGGAGCAACGCTGGCCCTCACGCGGGCGGGCGTCCGAGCAAGGCGACCTCAGCACGAGCGGAATCAGGGCGAATGCCGGAGCGGCGTCGGCCCTCACGCGGCGGTATCTACCATCGATGGTGAGGTAGGCAACCATCTCTCCTCTCTCTCGCACCCATTCTTTTTTTTAGCACCGGTGAAGCTCAGATCTCCGTCTTCTCTCATGTTCGCTTGTCTTCTGAGGCTAGATCTCCAACCTCCGCCCTGCAGTCCGCGCGTGCCCAATCGAGGAAGTTGTAGGGACCAGCGTGGTGGTGGTTATCCAGCTGCAGCCCGACCTAGGGCGCAGCAGATCCGGAGGGGACGCCACGGCAGCTTCCGGGCGATGAAGCGATAGCAGCGGAAGACGGCGAGATGGTCGAGGGCATGGCTGGTGCAGGAGCGACCCTTTTCCCCAAGAACAAACCTGGATCCAGCGTGCGGGGTTCCGGTGAGGTCGTCGGACCACAATTTTCTTTTTCGATGCATCTGTCTGTGCTCTGATCTGTGCTCCTATGTGCTTTGCATTTTTCTTCATTTCGATTTCTACGCTGTTGTGTTTAGAGAGTGGACGGGCCATGCCCGATCCAGAAGGCAGAGATAGATGGAGGCAGAGATAGATGGGGCATGATTTCTCTATGCTTTTTTAGCTTCTGTGTTCATGGTGATTTTGGGCTTTTCTGTTTATCTTTGCTGATTGCTGATGCTTATTCCTCCCTGTACTGTGATGCAAGGTGGTCTAGAGAAAAGGGGTTCTTTAGCTTCCTGGGTTGAAGAGATATAACTCAGATGGTCATAAACTTTGGAGACAAGTATTAGATGGTAAATATAATACTAGTGATCCAAATCTTTTCTGCTCTAGGACCTCTGGAGCTTCACAGTTCTTTAAGGGACTAATGTGGGCAGCAAAGGCTGCTTTTTTGGGTATAGATGGAGGATTGGGAATGGGAGAAAGGTCAGATTTTGGGAAGATAATTGGTTAGGCCATTCTAGTTTAGCTATTCAATTCTGGGATGTATATGTGCTGGTACATGAGAAGTCTGGAACTGTGGCTGAACTTTGGGATGGGGAAGAGTTGAAATGCTCTTTTAGAAGAGGAGTAGATCAGAGAATTATGGGTTTGTGGGATGAAATTGTTCAGCTTGCATCTACAATTAGCTTTACAGAAGAGGAAGACTCTTTGATTTGGCAGTATAATTCAAATGGTGTATATACTTCACAGTCTTTATATAGAATTGTTAATCATAGAGGTGTAGAGTTAGTCCATGTACCTGCTGTTTGGTCCTTGAAAGTGCCACCTAGAGTCCATTTTTTTCTATGGCTTCTATCCAGAAACAAAACTTTGACAAGGGATAACCTGAATATCAGGAAACCTTTAGAGGACCTGAGTTGTCTGTTTTGCAATGAAGCAGAAACTGTGCATCGCCTGTTCTTTGAATGCAATATTGCTAAGCAAATGTGGTACTACATTTCTGAGGCTTGTGGTAGAAGTGTTGGTACTGATTTCCTATCAATTGGTAGTATGTGGCTTAACAATAATAGATTCTTAGTTGATAATTGTTTTTGCTCAGCTGCCCTGTGGGGGCTATGGAAACTGAGAAATAGTGTGGTTTTTCAGGGTCAACAAAATTTAGATGTGAGGAACTTAGTGATGAGGATAGCTGTTATGATCAAGCAGTGGGAACTGCTGTGTCCTCAAGCAAAGAAGCAAGAGTATTCGAGGAAGCTAAACAGGCTCAAAGGGCTTGTTTCTTGAACAACCAAGAGCTGCTGATGAACCAAGTCAAGAACCAATGGGACCAATACATGTTCAAACATGCATGGGATGAAGAAGATGTGGAGCTCCCAGAAGAAGTAAAGGCAAAGCTGGCGTTAATCCCACAAGATGACAATGCCGACCTGGGCGCGAGGTGGTGCCTGCTCAGGAACCTGGAGAAGGAGTAGTGGCTGGAAAAACTGTTATCCATGGTTGATGTAATAATTTTCTGGAGTAGTAGCGTTTGAACCTGTTGCTTTATGTCAATCGTAGTTGGTAGTTTAAGGCTTTGAGCTTATGAACTTCAGAGAAAAGGCGTAACCCGCCTCCAGTGCTGTAAACGCGGATAACAAATGTTGGTTGTCTTTGGTTTTAATGCTAAAGGCAGGGGCTTCTGCCCTTTTACTCTAAAAAAAAAGAGAAGGGGTTCTTTCAGAAATCGATTCATACTGTCCAAGAGAAGGGGTTCTTTCCAGAAATCGACTCAATACTGTCCAGTAGAATCAGAGGTGAGCTGGTACATCCTTTGCTTTGAATTGCCTCGTGTGTCTTGCGTTTAGATATGCCATGTGATACCTGGTAATGTTTGTTTGCCATCAGATTGCTTATGGTTGGTTTTACAGATCGGAATCATCTTGATCTGAATGTTCTATGGATGCTTGGCGCCCATGTAGATCATGAGCACCTCGTCAGGAAGTTTTTTCTCCAGCTATTATGACATCCCCTGTTTTCAGCCACAATAGATTTCTGATGGCTAAAGAAAATGATTAGTTAAAAAAGGATCAACAACAGCAGTGTTTGCAGGCACTCAGAGGCAAGTGCTCATTGTTGAAGCTTGGGGGTGGTCCTGATGATTGTTTAACACTTTAACAGACATTCACGTTGGTACTGTTTAGCCCACTTAAACTTTAATGTTACTCATTCATTTTTACTCAGTCATGAAAGAGTAGCTAGAAAGTGCTTGATGAGGTCCTACTGTACTAATAGTAGTACCTTTGTCATATTGTTCAGTCAAGAAAATATTTGTGCCACCTTAAAATAAAGTAAAAAACTTATTCTTAGATGGGAGTGTTTTTTCGAACCAGTCTTAGATGGGAGTTGAGACAGCAGTAGGTTCCAAAAACGTGCAATTGAGAGTTTATAGTTGTTTATCTCACAGGTCACAACAAAGAGTGAGCAGTTCTTGACATGTATTTGTTCAGCAAAGATTTTTTGTATGTTCAGTAAATATGTAGAGCTAATAGTTGTGCTAGGCTACGGATATAATTCAGAGTTGTCCAGTAATATGTTTTTGGCTTGCCTTGCTTTATATCTAACTGATTGCTGTTCTTAGCATGTGGTTTTAGCATAGTCAATGAATCATATGATGACTCTAGAGATCTATGGCTGTTGAAATTGTAGTGATGATTGTAGTGTTGAAATTACCTTGGAGGAACTACTATTATGCATATATATGTTTAGTCTGAAATGGAATGAAGAGCTCATCCTGTGCGGTTCCTACTAAAATGGTATGTGTTTGGTTCCATGTCGTCTAGCCTTTTCTTTCCTAAATCTATGCCTGTACCAAAGGCTCCAACAACATCAAATTACGGTTGATATACTATTTATAGATTAGAGTTTGAAAGGTCAGGAAAATTGAAGTCAAGAGAAAACAGGTTGCAGCCACAACTGCTTGCACACCTTTGCAGCCATTCTGATTCAGCAGACATACTACATAGACAAAGAAACTATTAGGTTGATTCGGTGGTAACACATGTTATGAACAGATGGTCAACTTTTTTTTTTTGGACAGAGCAAATAATTATCTTATACGTCATTTACCATTCCCACTATCAGTTTACTTCAATGAACGTTTTTTTTCTCACTTTTGTATATCAACAGAAGAGTTCGGCATGGATAGGAAGATCCATGGAGAAGCTTATGAGGAGCAGCATAGAGGTGATATTCAGTTAGAACCCAAGGCTTTTCAATTCAGTTATGTTTCATAACCAAGATCAGGAAAAGCTCAGGAGAAGTGGTTACTTCCCTTAAATATTATAGCTAACATTGTGCTCCTAGGACATAAGTGTTGTGATTTCTTTTTGTGCAATATAGTATAATATATCAGATAAAATCAACTTTGCAGCGACACAACATCTACTAACTTTCAGATTGAAGCTGGAAGCTTCATTAAGGGTGCTAGATATTGGAGTAGCCTCTCAAGCAGATGCCAATTTCCGTAGGGGCTACATCTCCTCATCTGCTACTATGACTTTTCTTGGATGCAATATGCTATGTCGTGCCATCAGTGTATGCCTTTTTGGAAATGGATCTCAGTGGATGCCTCCTCGGTCTTCTATCCTAATACTGTTCTATGTAGAATGTATAGCTTAGACATCAAATGTAATATATGTTTTCAATCCTTGTCTTCTCTATCCTTTCTATTTAAATACTCTTTGTCTTTGTAATATATATGTGCATTTTCCACATCTCGCACAGTCGCACCTGTTCGCGACTGTTTTAGAATGCATTGCGCTGGACTACCTATTAACTCATGTTTACCATCTATCAGTGTTGTTCCATTGTGTTCCGTTGCCCAGATACAAACACACGGCCACTGACTCGCGCGCATGGGCGGCGCAAATTACTAGTGTATATAATGGGACCGGTGAAAACGGTGATGGTGCTTGGCAACAAGCTAGAACAATTGGCTTCAACCAAAACAACATCCAAAATAAATTTATTTTTTAGGATAACTTTCATGTTGATTTGGTGCTCAAACAATTACCTTCACAGTTAGCATGACACTTCGGTGTTAGACGATGGTAGATGATGAGTTCATGGATTCTGTAAATATAAATATATATATCTTAGGTCAGTGATATCCAAGAAAATTGTTTATAGTTATAATTTGTTCTTGCTTTGGATTATAAAGATGGATATATGTTTGTAAAAAAAAATGTTACTATATAGCGACATGATTATGACACATTCAACTGATTTTATTGTGGCTGCTTTTATATACTTTTGGCTGGGGCTTTTGGATATTCTCAAGGAGCAAATTTCCTTTAACTCAGGCAGCCCATGATGTTTGATATAAAAATCTTGTAAGCATGCATTAAGTTCAATGTATCAATCATGTAAGGAACAAATTTAATTCAGAGACATCGTTTGATGCATATATGGTATAGACAAAATATCTTTGCAATATGTTGACACCAAGATTGCTCCCGGCGCTTACACACCACACGTGGGCCTTGGACGCCCTCGAGGTAGCCCTAAACAACCTGCAAACGCGGCACCGACGAAGCGTAACCGGCAAAACCGATCTAGAGACCGGTAAGCGGATGTAGAGCTCGTAGATGGCCGGAAAAAGCTCCCGAACTCGCTCCTCGAAGGATCCGGCGGGGATGAGCACGTGGAGGATCTCCTAGCACCAGCGGATGGCGCCTAGGATGCCAACGGAACTCGCGGAGAGAGCCGCCGAACAGCAACTAGAGGGGTTGAGGAGAGAATTAGGGCAAAGGAGATAGTTTTGTTGTTGTTGTATGATTCGATTGATAGATGGGATGAATCGGCCGTGATCCCCTTGTATATATAGGGGGGTGGTCTTATCCCCGTAGGAAACAACTCTAAAGCATATATGACAAGTTTCCCACATCCAAAATTACCAAAAACGCGACCCGGTCCAAGTCGGTCGCATCCCGACACTGCGCCGGACGCGTCCGACGCGAAGGAGGCGCGCGTCCGGCGCCCTGCGCCCGAAAAATAGTTCTGGACCGCGTCCGTCGGGCGCCGGACGCGTCCGACGCCGCGTCCGGTGCGCGCGCGTGGCAGCCCGGCGCAGCGTCCGGCGCCCCGCAGCCCGGCGTCCGGCGCTCCCGTCGCCCGCGGGCGGCTCTGTACCGCGTCCGGCGCGGTTCGGCCGCGTCCGGCGCTCGCCCTTGCCCGCGTCCGGCGCCCGCTCTGTCCTCGGCCGGCTCTGGACTGCGTCCGACGGGCGTCGTACGCGTTCCGGCGCCCTTGTGCAGCGAGTCCGGCGCCCGTTTGGACGTCGGTCTTGCCGCTTCTTAGTCCGTCTCCGCCGTTGACGATGCATTGACCCCTTCTAGACATTTTTGAGCGTCAACACAATATTCAGTAATTAATTAGAGTTTACAATCGTTCAAGTTGTTTCATATATGTACCTTTTGTATTTTTAATCAATATTTGTAATGCATAAGCATGTGCGTAATACAAAATGTGTGTTTGCACAGGTATAAACTATTAGGTGATGCCATGCTTTTTGGTTATGGTTGTTTTGATTTTGTTTTCTTTTTTTGTTTATAAGGGTTAGCCAATTACGGGTAGTGTATTATATTCAAAATTTTGGCTATGCGTGCATGTCTTCTATGTTTAATTTTTTATCGTGAAGCTAGACTGATTGAAAAAATTAACATGAGATAGGTCACTAGTATTAATTAAGTAGTACATGGGTACAAAAGGGACAGTAAAAAAGTGGTGATCGTGCTTGCCGACTAGAACGAGGCTCAACATCCGAAATAATTTTTTTATGGTAACCTTCATATTGATTTGATTGGTGCTCAAACCATTCCTTTCAAGACCCAAAAAACAGTCATATATGCCTTAGCTATTTAGTTACGTTGTGCAAAGAACTCCAAACATATTACATATACCAAGAGAGCATAGTCACAAAAATGCTCCTACATGGTTATCAATGGATCAACAAATTCAGGACAAACTCTGACAGCAATCTACCATGCAACATGTGTAATCAAAATGGTCTCAACAAGCCAATTAATTGTCAAAAACTGATATACAACTCAACTTAATACAGATTGAGGAAATCATCCATTGGTCGTTAATTTACACACCAGCCTCTTCTCTGGCACCTGTCCCCTGCTTTAAGCTACTACATACATAACAAGCATCTTTGCTAACTCTACCCTCATCTTTGCTCCAAACATGCTGCATCAAAGAAGACAAAATTAGCAACACCATCAGAGGCAGCAAATAAATGGCAGACACACAGACGTAGACCTATGGAAGAACATGAAAAACTTCACATGGAACGTGACTTTTTGGACATCTAGATTCTAGAAGCTACTAGTGTGCATAAATGTTATCATGAAATTCAATATCATGATAAAACAACTGATATTCGAGTATTATCTACTGGTCTAGATAATTGTAATGTGAAAATTTCAGAAAAATCAAATATGCATGCAAAAAAAAAAAAGCTTAGTAATAAAAATATGAACCCTCCTTTTCCTTTTAAAAGAACTCTTGAAGGTGTACCATCCAAAACTTAATTATGAAACACCTTACTATTCAGTGTTACCTCCTTTTCCTTTTCTTCTACCTTAGTCTGCAACATTGCAGGATTTATAAAATGTGTTAAAACAAATGCTAGGAATAAAACTGGTTAGAGCAACTTATAGTGAAGCTGGAATAAGAGATTCACTCATCAATCTATATTACAATTGTGGTGTCTAGAATAAGAGATTCACTTATCCACCAGCAGCTCTATTGTGAAATTATTCAATGAGGGAAATGTATGTTTGGGCCACTAACTTGTGTGGCTGTGTCGTTTTGGGCCACCAACTTTGAAAATGCAGTTTTTGGACCATAATCTTGCATTTTGCGGCAGAATGAGCCCAGACCCCTTCAGGTCATGTTTTTTGCCTGCGTGGACAGGCCAGCGTGGCGGTGACCTGGCCGTCAATGCGCGTGCGGCGCACGTGAGGGCGCCGGGACATGGCTTTTTCATAGAAAGGCCCCTGTAATCCATGGCCCTCTCATTCTGCAATCCTCCCAGTCCTCTTCAGATCTGCCGGTGACAGTGGAGGCGGGCGGTGCGACAGTGCTGGCTGTCTAAGAAGTACCTAGAATCATTCTGCCGCACCGCCCGTGGTCGCCTCCACTGCCGTCGGCGGATCAGAAGAGGACTGGGCCGATCAGAGAATGAGAGGGCCATGGATTACAGGGGCCTTTGTGCGAAAAAGCCACGGCCCGGCGCCCTCACGTGCGCCGCACGCGCACTGACGGCTAGGTCAACGCCACGCTGGCCTGTCCACGCAGGCAAAAAAACATGACCTGAAGGGGTCAGGGCTCATTATGCCGCAAAATGCAAGATTATGGCCCAAAAACTGCATTTTCAAAGTTGGTGGCCCAAAACGACATAGCCGCACAAATTAGTAGCCTAAACATACATTTCCCTCTTATTCAATCTTGACTTTCTGGGAAAGCATAGCACATCATAAACTATAGACTAATGTGTGAACAAAATTAGGAGAAGTAAAGCCCAGAGATTCACAAGATGATTATATTTTGTCTCACCTTTGTGCCGCCATCTAGCTTTTACTTTTCTCACTTTCAAAATATTTGAGGACACCATATCCAACCGTACCAGCCAAAAACAGAACAACTGTTGGAGTGAACGATGGATAAAGGTACTTGACAAAGAAGCTGTCATATTCCTCTGGCAGAAAACCTGCATGACATACAAGTTCAAAACATGACTACCTGGCTCAACAGTCCTGCAGTACCAAAAGCTTTGGCATAGAATTCACTGGATAAGTCAAACTCACAACTCAATTAGTAATTAGGTGACCTGCAAATAACTAAATAACTAAATTTCTCTTTACAATAGGTATTATTGCTTCTGGTGCTTGACACTCCATCATTTAGATGGTCAAAAGTAAATATTTTCTTTGGTAGTTTTGTGCATCATGCTACACGTAAATTCAGTTTCACAACACTGATTACTTCAACATATCATGGTCCAAGATTCATGAATCGTGCCTGGTAATTACATTGCTGTGACAAATACTGCACCAACATCTTCCATTTGAAGATTTCTCATGCCTTGCCTTGAGTATTATAACTATAATCTGATTTTAGTTAGGGGCAGTATCGGTTAAAACTTAGAGTCGTTTCCATGTTTGATTGAATGTGTGATTTACCATAGGAAGTTATAGGATGGTCTGAAATCTTTTGCCATGTGGGCTAAAAAGCTACCACAATGTCACCATCATGAAAACTTTCTTCAATTCATCGATAATTGCCAGAAATAAAGCGCCATCCTAAACTAAAGTTCAACACTAAAGTTCCTCTTTTGAGGAACTACAGTGACATCTAAACTGAATTCACCAACAGTCCATCACACCACCACAAGCAAAACAAGAGCAGAATTGTAAACCGGAGACCAAATTGGCGCCTGCATATAATTACCGGAGGCGGCGAGCGCGATGCCCTCGACGAGGATGATGATGCCGAGGCCGAGCCAGGCGAGGAGGAAGGCGTTCTCGTTGGCCTGCCGCTGCCGCATCTCCTCCTCCGTGGGCCCCTTCCCACCGGAGCCACCGGCCTCCTGCTGCTGCTGGAACATGGACGCGCTGCCCGCCGGCGCGCGGCGGACCACGGGCGCCGGAGGCTCCAGCGCCTTGGTGTCCTTGTCCTGGCCCTTGCCGCCGTTCTTGGGCTTCTTGCTCTTCTTCTTGCTCCCGAGCCCGAGGCAGAGGCGGTGACGCGGAACACGGGTGGCGCACGCAGGAGGGGCACGCCGGCGCGGGGAGGAGCGCGGTGGAGAGGGACGCCATGGCGACGGCGTCGGCGTCGGCGTTCTGTTTCTGCGGCCGCGCGCGGCTTATCCGACAGTTTGAGGGGGTGATGACGAGGTGGGCTTTGTGGGCCGGGCCAGGCCGGAGAGAAGAATATGACGCCCGTGTGTTGTTAAATGGGCCATGGTTTCCTTTCATTGATACCCACATTCCGAAAAAGATCTAATTTACCCTCCTCAATTATCGTATCGCGGTTGGCGGATTTTGCTGCCCAAAACTTTTTTTTTTTGAAACATCTTTGCTTCCCAAATTACAAAACAATTTCTTTTACACCCTTCAACTTTTAAAACCAATTATTTTTGCATCTTGAGTGGTTTTGCTGATATGGCGCCACGTCATGGATAAATTGGACTAAGTTCAAAGTTCAGAATACAAACATTTCTTAAAAACTCATAAGGAAAAAGAAACTTCAATCCTTTTGTGAAGTAATACAAAGGAGTAATATTGTACTTGATATATATCCCTGTGATTTATTAAAACTCACAAGGAAAAAGAAAGCTCAATGGGTACGTACGTGTAGCTTTGACTATTTTCTAACAATGCAAATATCCCACCACAGATAGTGGGAGTGGAACTGCTTTAATGGTCATGATGAAATTTTTTGTAACGTTGATCGAATTATTTGTGCTTGTGAGTTGCATCAAATTATGGACTGCGAATATAATAGTGCTGGCAAATATCTGAATAATTCGCGCTAAGCTATAGTTAGCAACTAAAATTAGCATCCAACCTGTACGCATATATATACACTAATCGAGACAATGGATCGCCATAGTGGATAAGATCGGCTTCGTATTATATTTGCTTTGCTGCTTTCAGTTTCAGATACGTATATGCAGGAGTAGCATCTCAGGGAAGCAGAAGACGACGACACCTCAGATTTGTACGCATGTGTGTAGTTAGTAATGATGATGGGTGGTTATGATTGAAAGCTACGTGTGTATTATACTTTGGCAATGGATTCTATGCAAACTAGACATCCCGTGCAAAATTGTAAACTAACGATCTAGACCGCATGATGTTAATCCAAGGGGGCGTGTGAGAGAGGTGGAAGGAGGGATTTGTAAAAGTGTGATTAAGAGCGGGCGGTTAAGTGCAAAATTACCCCCAATCTCTCCCCGCCCCTTGGATCAACATCCTGCGGTTTTATATACTAATGCTCCATGTATGTTATTTTAATTTCTTTCAAGAAAGAAAGTTAATGCATTAGTTGTCAGCACTCAACAGTTGTAGATGTATATATATATGCGTGTAGGCGGATTATTGTATATATCTTCACTTTTTTAAAAAAAATAAAGTAAAGCAAACTTGTCTCCCAACAAATCATGTTGTTTTCTGAACAAAGTGGGAAAAGGCAAAGAAACAAAGAATTGTGTATTCAAGGGAAAAAGATATGTGTTGTATTGTCGTTGGTTCTTTCCCGATGAAGATATGTTTAGAACACAAAAAGAAGGGTATATAAAAAGGATCGTACATATAAATATATAATAAATATATAATATGCATGACTAGTTAAATGTGGAGCACTGATATGATGCTTATTTACCGTAGAGGAACTTTCAAAAAGAGCAATTTGATAAATAAGTAGGTTTGTTGTAGGCTTTGAGCACGAAGGGACTACCAAGTTTCAATCTTTGATGACATTAGGTTAGTTTAGTCGTCCCACATCGGTAATTAATAAAGCGGGGCAGTTATCATCTATCATAATAGTCTTCTGGACTAAGTTAGGTCAAAGACCTTGTTATATTGTAGGCTTCGATGAACATAGGCCCGAGGGCCGAGAGACACCCGGCTCGTGGTACAACGAGTTGGACCATTATCAGTTGTGCACCCTAACAAACAGACTTAGTGCAAGTGCTCGTGTTTCTTGGCTAATTACTTATTTTTAAATACACACACTTGTCGACAGTGGATTGTCTCTGTCTCTTAAAAATGTTCAACGAGGTGACGAACGTGTGCACATGTACACTTACATATGTCTATGTCTTTTTATTAAAAGAAACTAGGAATTCTACGTCAACATATTTGTTAACTACGACGTCAGCTAGTGCGAAGAGAGAAGCACATGGTTTGTTATTTTGAACACATGGTCACTTTTATTTTGTTGACTATATAGCTAGCTGCTACGCGTAAGACCATTGAATTGGAGGTACATATGTATATCTCACATGCTAGCTAGCTTTCGGTGAAAATAAAAAGCATGCAAGCACTAGTGGAGACGGTGGTGTGGTCCAAAAGCTTGATAGCTTATTAGTGGTCGTCAGTTTCATGTCAATGCAACGTTTAACACACGGCCGCACTGATGAGCTGAGATGATGTGTTTTAAGTTTATTAAGAAAAGATGAGATGATGATGGAGAGAGAGAGAGAGAGAGAGAGAGAGATCGAGAGCTAGTAGCGCCGGCCATCCAGCCAGCGAAGCTTTGCAGCTGTCCCTTGACCTGAGGCAGCATCCATCTCATATGTAGCAGCTAGCAGATCCGCGTCTCACCAACTTGTTGTCAATACAATGACAAATTTGTGTTTTTATTTCAAAGGATAGTTGCAACTCGTCAAAAGTTAATGAATCCAGCTTTATTAATCAAAGTTTTTTTTTTTTTTTTTTGCGTTTAGGAACCCTTGACAAATGCAACCTTTGTCTTTGTGATAGGCAGCTCTTGTCAAAATCGTGTACTTGTTGTCCTTTGGCAAAGGCCAAAGGGAGAGGCCGCCCGTGGCCTTCCAATGTGCTGCAGTGTGCGAATCCATCTCGAGCGGTGGGGAAGCAAAGGTATCCGTAGCCTAGAGGATCTCAAGTACCACAGGCATCCTATATATCGAGTGGAGATAACATTCAAGTAACTACTTTATATAAAGGTAAAATTCGTTGGAACATAACACGCCCGGTCTGCAAATGTCTCACTTTGGCTCAAAGGCTGAAAGCTACTCAAAATGGACTATGACAGATCAAGATTATGCTCTGTATGACTTGGCACTGATGCTCATATTTTTCTTAGACTTACTTCACAACCAATAGAATTATTTTAGTGGTACGCGACGCCCCTTGACAGCGTATGGTGATTTTATCAATCTCAATGTGTACGACCTTGGTTTCAATCTTTTCAGAGATGCGTCTACTATATGATTTGTTAAAAAAAACAAGATTTGTTTTTTAAGTGCTTGGTCAATTACTACTACCGTAATTATCCAAATGGGACTGTTACTGATAGGTACAGCAGGTACAGTACGTGCATGTGCAGAAGAGCATAAAGAAGAAACGGGGTCAACTGTGAACCTCTCCAGTACACGTCTCCATCCTGTAAAAACCTGTTTGACATATCACACTGGACGATGGGAGGCCATTGACCACGCTAGATGATGTGCTTGGATGAGTACCCGCCACGTGTCAGCTCGTGCAGCAAGAAAATAGAGAATTTGTGTTGGAGAAGTACCAGCACGTACCAATAATAGAGGCGTAGTAGGCACAAGGAAAAAACACACAAAAATAGCAGCCTTTTTTTACACAGAAATTGAAACCAAGGAACGACGACAACAGCTAGTTCCAGCTGCAGCCCCACAGATCACGCGAAGGCCACGACGGCGACCCGATTTCGTTCTGTGGTGGTGGCGATGTGACGCCGCCGGCGAGGAGCCGACGTGGCGGCGCGGCGTTGGAGGGAGGGGAGATTTGGGCCCTCACCGGAATCGACGCGCGCCACCAGCAGCCTCAACTCCCAAATCCCCTTATCGCTTTGGCCTTTGGGGGGCTGTGGGACGCAGCGGAGGGCAGCCACCCACCCCACGTCGGCCGTCGCAGCACTGCACTTGCATGCGCCCGGTCCATAGGCGCGCAGGCACGGCCAGAACCCAGAAGAAAAGAGTGCCCCTTTCTTCCAAAAGAAGAAAAGAAAAGGAGTGTTTTTTCCTTTCTCACATTATATATTTTTGGTTGATTTTATCCCATGATGAAACTATATTATATCCTATATGCGAGAGGAGGGGAATAGAGAAACATGGCGTAGGCGCACAATAAGGGTAAGGGTTTGCCGAGTTGACCACGCACTACACAAACAAAATAAGAATGTCTTGCATGCTTGAACAACACTCTATATATCTACAATACTACCTTGGTTCTGGAATAAATCAAACTTCTAGAGTTGTGCTAGTCAAAATTTTGTAAGTTTGAAATCTATAGAAAACAACATAATTTTTTGTGGCTTACAGAAAACAAAATAGTGACAAACATATTAGTATTTATTTTTTATAAAATTCATCAAACTTACAAAAATGATTTAGTAAAACTCTAGAAGTTGACTTATTTAAGGGCCCTCGCCCTTGGAACAAGCTTCTTGCGTAGGATTCATAGAATTAGAGCAAATACTAGTATGTGAAAATTTTCATGTGCACACCTTTGTTTTGTTAATCCCAGCACATGGCCCTTTGTGTAGTTTAGCAAGCCTAACTAGAGCCATAGCATATTCCTTTAGCTCAATGCCTTTTGCACCTTTAAGGAACAGCATGGGAACACAAAAACTCTTAGGAAAGCGACTTCACAACCAACCACTAATGAGATGATGCGATAAGCACACAACAACGGCACACTGTTAGTCTACTATAGCACCTGAATTAGAACACAAATGAGCAACCTACACCTTTACAAAAATGCTAAAAAATCTTAAGTCCTAACCAATAAACAAATGCCCACCAAACACCTTACCTTTGTTTACCATATCACCTAGCATCCCTTCAACTCTTGAAGTCCAAATAAACTAGATGAAGAGAATATTTAAACTCTCAAGTCCCAAGACTCAACAAAAACAAAAAATTTGGATGGCAAAACAGATAAGTAGAAAAAAAAAAATATAGGAGGTCAAGAGTGAGATAGTCCATGCACCATGTCCACACCTCACTGACCTTCTATCCCTGCTCGTGCACCACACCTTCCCTTCCCAAACAAGCCAAAAAATCCAAAAAAAAAAAAATCCAGCCTTTAATCCTCGCCATAGGCCGCAAAGCCCCATTCCTTCCTCCATTCTCCTCCCCAACGCTCACCCACACACGCACCGCCGCGTCCGTCCGTCCCCGCGCCGTCGCCGGTCGGCTCCGATGGGGTACGTGCTGTCGGCGGTGGCGAGGGTGCTGGAGCAGCCCACGGCGTGGGGGGCGGCCCGGGAGATGGCGCTCCTCGCGGGGCCCCTCTGGGCGGCGGCCCTCCTCGGGCTCCTGCTCGGCTGGGCCTGGCGCCCGCGCTGGGCCGCCGGCCTCGTCGTCCCCGCCACCGCCGACGGCAGCGCCGATGCTGCTGCTGCGCCGGCGCAGCAGCCGCCCTTCGCCACGCTCGACTTCTGGAAGGCCCAGCTCCCCGCCCGCCTCCGCGCTCCGCTCGGCGGCTACGCTGGCGATGCCGCCGTGCAGCAGAGGGAGAACGACGAGGACGCCGTGAAAGGGTACGTGACTCTGTGTGCTGCCAGGCTGTCCGGCGAAATGCGCTGGATGGATGGTTCTTGGTGCGGGGTTGTGGTCAAAAGCTTTGTTCTTTGGCGTGTCAAAGGAGCCACCTTTGACGGAATCGCGGAATGGTGGTGCTTGACAGGTCGTCGGAGATGGCGAACGAGGAGCTCGCGGTGGGGAAGGATGACCTGGTGAACCTCTGGAAGTTGGTGGAGGGCAGGGATGGCGGTCCGGCCTGGATCAAGATGATGGAGAAGTCCCTGCCCACCATGACCTACCAGGCGTGGAGGAGGGATGCCCAGGTGAGCAGATTTTCATGAACCTTAGTGTCCTGTGCTTTATTTCTTTAATTTCATGTTCATGTAATGATTGAATTTTTATTTGGATGAATTTAGAACGGGCCTCCACAATATCAGAGTAGCAGTATCTTTGAGAACGCCACTCCAGAGGAAGTGAGGGATTTCTTCGGGGATGACGAGTTCCGAATGTCCAACAAGTGGGATGATATGCTTATTTATCATAAGACGCTGGAGGAGTGCCAGACCACTGGGACGATGAAAGTACATTGGGTCCGGAAGGTAAGCGGGTCTTAGGATTTGCTTTAAGGTCCCTCTGATTAACTGATTTCATGTTTATCAGCTTATGCTTTGATCCTTTGCTCTTGTTGTTGCAGTTCCCCTTCTTCTGCAGTGACAGAGAGTACATAATTGCTCGTCGGATATGGAAACTGGGGGGCGCCTATTATTGTGTCACAAAGGTAAAATAAACTTGAAAAACTACTTCCTGTTGTTCTTTTGTAGCACTTCTTTATTTGGGGATTGATTCCAGGAGGTAATGGGGCTTATGCTTGATCCCTAATCAAAAAATATATAGTTTCTTGGTAGAAATTTGGTGCATAGTGGCCTGTTGGTTATAGCATGTACTTCATATCGACTGTTGGCAATTTATGTTGTTGCCCCTCAACTAACTCAGGAATAGGCAAATAGCATAGATGACGGCTCAGAAGTTCAGTGGTTGTAGCTTACACTTCATATGGACTATAATGTTGGCAAAATTTATGTTGTTGCCCCTCAACTAACTCAGTTTGGAATAGGCACAGTGGTTTCTCAATCCTGATATTTCATGATGGCTATGTGTATCTAATGATACTGACCTGAGGCCACCTGTCCAACGTTACATGGCATTGACTTAGACACGCTTTTATCATCATTGAAGTTTTGATGTTAATGTTGAGTTGTTGACAGCAAAGTCTTCTTCCTTTTCACCATTATTCCTCTGAAAGCAAATGAGGGAACCTCCATTGAATAGCAACTGCCTGTTACACCAAGGAGAAGCTGTGAAGTAGCGATTATATCAATGTTGAACTTAGAAATATATCACCTGGTAACATTTTCTTGCGTGATGTGTTCTTCCACTCTCTGTTATCTCAACAAAGAAGCCATAAGCGTTGGTAATAAACAAAGAAGCCACAAGAGCGTATCTTTAAATTAATATTCCACACATGTTTTTAGTTTGGTCCAATTCCATTCCTGAAACAGCAACAACTTTCTTAAGGTTTTGCTTTCTTTTTAAAGCATGACCTGCGGGGGTTAAGACAGCCCCCTAACTATTGCATGAAGACCTCACGCAAGTCGAGAAAACCCTTGATTCTCTGCTCCACCCATACACCATAGCCATGTGAGAACGACCACACGGGGCTGGGCTTTAGGCCCTGTTTGGGAGAGCTCCCACGAGGCGAGGAGTTGAACCTAGGACCTGAGGTGCGCTACTCATGCCACCTAACCAACTCAGCTACAAGTACACTGTTAAGCAGTATTTATCCTTTTCCTATGCTTGTGTGTTCATATTTTCATAATTTCCTGTTATAATATCTCTATTTAATCTTCTATTTCACCCAAAATTTTCTCTCTGCAACTAGGTCACTGTTGCATTTTTAGAATATCCGTTCTTATGCCTTCACTTATTAAATGGTATCTCACTACTGTTTTCCTTGACTGCCTGTATACTTCTCTGCTGCCTTAGTTTTACTCCTTCCTAATGCATCATTATTCACTCCGTTGATAAATCTTTTTGCTATTTTTCTGCATCAACTTTCAGTTAGTTGATATAGGAGTATGAATGAATCACTATTTTTTTTTCTTCTATCAGTCAATACAGGTGATGGTTCCCCCTCAGGGTTATTTTTTGAGCCTATATATAATGGCTGTATGCCTAAGAGAGAGAACATCGATTAGGTTCAAATTGCAGTGGAAGCTTACCAATTTAGTAATGTATTGATTTTGTTTTGGAGCATTTATTCCATATACAGTGGTTTATGGATATTTCTCTAATCCTAGATGTTTTTTTACATCAATGCCAAGTATAAGTAGTTGTTAATGATCCTGTTAGCAATTAGTATATAGTAGTTTTGAGGCTAGTTCCACTTGCATTGATCTGACTAAATTTGTACGTAACCATTGAGATTATTAGATTACTCATATCACACACTCATGCCCAGCCATTGATATATTGGTAACGTGATGCAGGGTATACCATGCTCATCTATTCCCCGGCGTAACAAACCTCGAAGAGTTGATTTGTATTATTCAAGCTGGTGCATACGTGCAGGTAATCATTTCATTCCTTACTTTGCTTGAAGTTAGGAAATAATAAAAAAATGAATAACTGAAAATTCCCTTTTCTTTCTGTGGCATTTCTCTAACTTGGAATTTTCTTTTGAACTGATGTTGGAACAGTGGAATCCAAGAGAGGGAATGGAGGGTTGACAGCCTGTGAGGTTATCTTGTTTCACCATGAGGACATGGGTATCCCATATGAGATTGCAAAGCTCGGTATTCGGCAAGGAATGTGGGGATGTGTAAAGAAAATCGAGCCTGGACTCCGGGCCTATCAGCAAGCCAGGGCTGCCAGGATGCCAGCGTCACCGAGTGCCTTGATGGCCCGAATCAACACCAAGGTCGGCGACAATTTTGTCCGGTCACTGGAGTCCAACAGCGAAGAATCAGAAATCGTGGAAGCAGAAGAGAAGCCTGCGAGGAACCACGTGGCAAGGTTCCTTGTCCTCGGAGGGGCAGTTGCTCTGGCCTGTACTCTCGACCAAGGGCTCCTAACGAAGGCTCTCATCTTCGGCGTCGCGCGGAAATTCGTTGGGCAGAGGAAGACATTGTAGCATCTCTGATCTTTCCAGCGTCCTCCGCTTGGCCCACGTGCTAATTGGACTCGCCCTGGTTCTCTGATGTGGAGCGGAGGAAAGAGGTGGTTCAGTGGCTGGTTTATTGGCGCTAATTCCATTGTGACTGAAAGAGCAGAGGAAGAGCATTTTGGTGTGTACATATATGCTGCCGGCTGTCTGATAACGAGGAAGAGGGAATAGGGGAAACGTTGTACTTCCCATTTGGAAAAGGAATTCCTAATATATATATAAATTTGTTTCATGTAATCTTGTATCTCAGACCAGACCAGGTCAGATGACTATACAGATGAGAAGAACAAGCATTTTTCTGTGTAGCTTGTGCGTAGCGGTTCTTGGTATGGGTGAGAACGAATGGGGCTCACTGTTTGAATCCATATATGCTAATGCTCGAATTCTTTTGGAAACTTATACAGATATACGATGATATTGATGAATTTGAATGTACAAGGAGACAGTAGTTTGAAGTTTGATCATCATTTCTACATATAGAATTTGAATCTACATGGACGGACTCTGACTTGTGGATGAATAATCTCATAAACCCCGTTTAACTTACTTGCAAGGAGATGCCTGTGATGACCCTCCACATTGGAGAATCAAGATATACACCCAGACCTTCATGAATCATTCAAGAGCCGCTGAAGCGAAGATTAGTAAAATCAGTAGGAGCAACAATACTACTGCACACTATCTAGCTAGGCAGGGTCTCACTGAAATAGGGAATTCCCCTGGAAGCAATACCTTTAACTGTACAAATCAGGATCATGCTCCTAATTGTCCTGTGAAGGAGCTCATCATGGATGTATTACCAAAACTCTGTAGCCTCTTTACAGCATCCTGCTGTTAAATAAAGCTTTATTCCTTGTCAAAAAAAAAAAAAAAAAAAAAAAAAAAAAAAAAAAAAAAAAAGAGGCTTTGAATCACACCGTCCAGGTCTCATGTCATGGCAACAAAATCAGGGGCATGTATGTTTTCCGGGATTTGGGCAACTTAAGGTAGGTAGGATATGGCGGTGCAACTTTTGTTGTGTGGTTGTTATGTTTATGTTGGGTCAAATTATCATTATCTAGAAAAATGTTGAGTCTGATTGTGTTCAGATTTTGTTTGTTAGGGTCAGCCAGTATAATAAGGACAGTCCCAGGTTCTATCCGATCCGTATTCGCAGCGGCGGGCGTAGGCTCAACGCGCCGGAGACTCCGTAGTGCACTCGAGTTCGGAAGCGTAGCCGACTTGGAATCGGAACAGGAGGCCCGTCGGCCCGTCCCATAAATATGAGATGAGATTGCCCTGTCCTGTCCCACCCAGCAGAGTCCCACACGGCAAACAGACAGCGCAACCCCATGGCGGCCACGCTCACGCGCAAGCGCTGCGCCGGCGCCTTCCTCGACGAGCCGGTGCCGGCGGCGCCCCACCTCGCGAAGCGAGGCCGGTTCTCGCCCGCGCCCGCGGCCTTCGCGGCGCATCATCAGGAGCAGGAGACAGCGGCGGCGTCCCGCGTCGCCAGCGCGGCGGCGCGCGCCGACGGCGACGGCGATGGCATGGAGGAGTGCGCGGGCGTCCTCGTCGAGCAGATGTCCGCGGCGGCGGACTTGGTGGACGCCAGGGCCCGCGCGTCGGCGATCCTGAAGCTGATCGAGGCCGCGGTCACCAAGCGCGCGGCGTCGGCGGTGCGGGAGGAGGAGCACGGCGCGCTGAGGGCACGTGCGGAGGCGCTGGATCGCGACAACGGCGCGCTGAGGGCGCGCGCGGAGGCGATGGAGCGCGACAACGGCGTGCTGAAGCGCGGCGTGGCGGAGCAGCACCGGCGGCAGGAGGCGCTGGAGCGCGACAACGCGGTGCTCAAGCACGGGGTGGCGGCGCTGCACCGGCGCGAGGAGGAGGCCAAGCGAGAGGCGGCGGGGCTGAGGAGGAAGGTGGCGGAGCTCGAGGCGGCCAACTACGCGCTCGCCGCGCAGATGCTCGGCGCCGCCGACAGCTGCCGCTTCCAGGCGTTCCACCACGGGCCCGACGTGTTCTGAGACTGAGATTGCAGTGGCGACTTCCCCGAACCAGATTCTCATCGTCTAGATAGAGCTTGTTAGGGGGCTAGTGCCAGAGATTAGTAGCATGTTGCTTGTGGATCAGACCCATGTAAAACCCTAACAGCCATGGCTTTGTTAGCCGAGATTCATCATGTAATCGAACCTAAGTTTGAGTACATCTCCCTTCGGGTTTGTAGCAGCAGAAGCATGAATCTGACGACTCGTTTCAGGAACTGTCAGCCCAGATTTTTTTTTTCTCGAATACCGTCACCCCGCATTTCAAACTGCTCGATATCTGATAACAAATTGTCCCCAGATGTATGTACAATTGCAAGATGCAACGAATATTCAGTTCTGTATCTCCCTCTGTAATGTTAAGTCTCTACTACATATAATGCACTAAAAAAATATCCCTAAAGCCACACACAAAAGTGTCTCCCACAGTCATTATCTCTCCTAATCTAAACTAAGACACCCAGCTAATTGCACACAACAGTCTCTAATTTTTGAAATTAATGGAGGAGATTAACTCAAGCTCATCTTTCTCTCACTCACCCACATCCAACGGCTAAAAACGCTCGGATCAAACTCATCACCCACGCTCCTCCGCACCGCGTCCTCAACGCTCGCGCCGACCCCTCCGATACGGGCCTTCCCGGTAGCCAAGAGTGAAAGTGAATCGATTCCTCTCCCCGTCCTCAACCTGCATCCACCGCCCAGGCGCGAAGCGCGAGGCCACCCTCCGTCTCCCGTCCCGCACTGTTCCCGACGCCACTTAACACGCTGGCCGGTGGCGACCCCGTCCTGGCAGACAGCTCACTCGTCCCCTTCCCCTTCCTACCCGCAACGACGGCGGACGGGAACGCCTCCACCGCGGATCTGGCGGCCGGGGGCTTGTTCTTCAGGAACAGCCCCTCCCCGCCTGCCACGAGCACCTCGTACGCCGCCGCCTCCTCCCTGTGGTGGGAAGTGTAGACGAACCCCTCCACGGCATCAGCAGCGGCGGCGGGCGGCGGGGGCACGTCGGCGAGCAACGCGCCAGGTCACAACGACGCCGGCCGCGAGTACACTGTCCGCACGCCCACCACGAGGCCGCAAGAAGGGACGCCGCACGCCAGGTCGCTAGCACGACGCGGGCCCCGCGGATGTCGTCCGCCCGCCCGCCACGAGGCTGCAAGGACGCCGCACGCCCGCAGCAAGGCCGACGGCCGCGAGGACGCCGTCCGTCCGCCTGCCTGCCCGCACAACGCCGGACGCGGTAAGTATACTACTTTGCTTTCCAGTTGCAGATGAACATGGGGGCCATCATCGACATTACTGCTAGGCACCAGGCGAGGGCGACGCCTCACTCAGGCCTCCGCGAGCACCGACGCAAGCCCTTCGCCGCCATCGATCCGCTCGTCGCCATGCTCTACTCTGCCATCGATCCGTTGGGGGATGCGTCCAAGATCTTCGACCTTGGACACAGAGGCGTCCAGGAGAGCCTCGATCTGACGATGGCGGCGGCAGCAGCCACGAGCACAGGATCTGGGCGGCTCAATCCGGCCGCTATCCTGGAGAGCAGGATCCGGTAGGTGGCCACTGGCTGTATTTTTCTAAATTCTCAGATTGCTCTTCAATCAATTCCTTTTGGTGGTTCTGTAGCAGTTCGATCTAGCACGGCGAGTGGTGAAGTTGCTGTTCAACATCACTAACAGCACAAAATTTGAAAAGTGCACAGACTGGCCATCCATGCTTTCAGGATTGTGGCTTCAGGTCAGCGTGGTCTCATTTCCTGTGTTCTTTTTCTGACTATGTGACTATGTGTGTTACTATATGAGTAGTGCAAGATATGATGTAGATAAGCAGATCATAGTAGTATTTTCTTTGATGCAGAACTGCCAGCCATGCATTTTAACAAGACTGTATTCTGTGATAAACTGATAATTAACTGTAAATTTAAGAGCAGTATATGTATGTTCATTCAGTCATTCAGTCAGTCAACTTAGCTATCAGTTTTTCTTTGTGCTTTGCAGCATATGTCAGTATACCTGTAAATCACTCGAGAATCAGATTGGCTATCAGTTTAGTTTAAAAACATGTTGAACCCTTCAATTCACTTCTTATTATTTCATCGAGCTTATTTCATCGAGCGTTTTCTGTGTGTCCGCTGAAATTCAATACCCACGATATTGCTTCTCGTGCAGCCGAGGCTGTATGCCCAGGAGGTGCTGAAGGTGATACATGAATCTATGATAAATAAACTAAAGCCTTTTGTGCATTGAAAATAGACATTTGAACTGACATAATAAATATCACTGATATTGTCTCCCTATTGGCGAGGACCCCCCATGGATCCGTTTTCTCCCTATTGGCGAGGACACACATCTTGCCGGTTGTTGCTCAACTTTGTGGTGAGTTCTTGCACAAGCTCTGCTAATGCAATTGAACAATACAACAACAACAACAACAACAACAACAACAACATAGCCTTTTTATCCCAAGCAAGTTGGGGTAGGCTAGAGATGAAACCCAGAAGAATATATCATAATAAATTTGCGCAATGTATGCTGTACTACTGACACACATGCTGGACTATATTCCACCTTTTTTATACACGTTTTCAACTCTAAAGTGATGTTTTTGTACCAATGTGCATTGTGCTCATGAAGGGAGGCTTCGTCAGTCTATGTTGATTTCTGCTTGACATTAGGAGACAGGGTAAATTACTCATCCTTTCCATTCAGCTCTCATCCACGAAAGGTATATAGTGTGAGTTGCACAATGCAAATTTACTTCAGTTAAAATATTGTTTCATGCATGAGAATGACTTGTTCTGTATCTTTGCCATCTACAGCCGTGCCAAGGTGAGGGATGCCTCTGAAGCTCAGTGCTATCCCATATATGCAGATACCCTATTCGATTAAATGTCTGAATGATATGGATGCTTTTCTTTTTCTCACTGGATCTTCTTTAATTGGGTTCAAAAGCTAGCAGATCTTTGAGGGAGTCAGATTAGCGGGTTATTGAGTCCTTGTTTATTATATGAGGGATCTTTGAGTTTAGGATTCAGATTAGCGGGTTATTGAGTCCTTGTTTATTGTTGGTTGATATCTGTGGTGGCAGCATGATCTGATTTGGAGAAGTCAAAACTTAAGATCTGTTAACTGTGATTCATTATTGTTGTTTTTTTGTTTCTAGGATATTGCACTTGCTGATCTGGCTCCAACCACCTGATCAAGTGCTGATCGGGATGACCTTCCTGATGGTGGAAGTGGCCATTCTGCTCAAACAATCCGAGCTCCCAAGGCTTATCCATTGTTGATGACAAGCGATGGACTGGTAACTCTCTACACATCTACCATTCTGAATATTATTGGTTTTTTTTCAGAGCTGAACCCTTGGATACTGTTAGGAGTGTCTGACTTGTGTTTCAAGGTGGCATGGAGGCAATTTCATCTTTAGCAGACTTTGGTCTAGATGTATATGCTCACAAAATCTTTAGAAGGTACGATGATCTAAGAAGTGCATATACTAGCTCCATAATATGTTCTCATATGCATCAAATCATCAAATTATATTCTCCATATGGATGTGTTCATGGATATCTGAGCTGCATGATTTCCTATTCTTTCTAAATTGTAGCACTATTCCTCAACATTATCTGTTATATGTGGCTTCTTATTTCTGAGCATTGTCTATTGCCTATGATGTATTGATGTATTGTTATTTCTGAGCGCCACCCATTACCAAGGTTACAAGACAAATGATGGCCATTTGCAGCTTTTCCAGTATGAATATATGTACAATGTAGTTTTACTTCACTGAAGATCATATCATTGCTATATGTCCCAAATGTTGTTCATTAGTTAGTGTCGAAGGCCATTTTTTGCGCAAGGTAATTTTTGTTAATTATGTACATTGCTGGACTTGTCTAAAGTCATTTGGTTTTATATAATTCTAGGTGAGTAACTATGAAAAGGAGCTGGAGGATATGAAGCACATGACAGGCAGGAGTTTTGCGCGTCTGTGAGAAGGTCAGTCTAACAGCAATGATTAATCACTACATATTATTTGGATCTCCTGCAATTGATTTTTGGCTTGCAAAATACTTGTCAATTTATAAGGTAGCTAGAATTAAGAATTTATTTTTCTGAACCATGTCTATTTGCCTGCAGCTCCAAGAAACATATGTGACAACAAATAAAGCTTGGTCTTTGTCTCCATTCACAGATTCTACACTACCTGGGAGATGATGGTGAAGGCTTAAATAGTTGCTAGGAATTATCAAAATCCGTCAAATGTTTAGTATAGTTTTGATGTGTTCTTAGGACGTGTGCATTTGTATGTCTGTGAACTCATCCCCACAAGAACTAACAGTGGTTTTTGATGTTAGGAAAGCTGTCCTTAAATTTTCTTTTACTTGAAGAAGTGCTCTACTCAGCTTCCTACCACTTGAATTGTTTCCAGGGTGGCCAAGAATCTGCTGTTATTACTTATTATTGTAGAGTCCAGAGTTTACTAGATGATGATGGTTACATGATCGTTTATTTTTTATCACAACAAATGAGCATTTTTGGCTTACTGCAATCAGGTAGAGTAACTGCACACTACGTAATATATTGTGGATTTATGGTTATATACAATTGTGTGAGACAAAGACTAGATAAAAATCTCTTTATCTAGATGTTTCTAAATACATCTCTTAAGTTTAACCGTGGCAACGCACGGACACTGTACTAGTGAAGAAAAAACGTCCATCATGTGAATTGATATCGAAACCGACAGTGTAGGTATGCCCACGTGCTAATTGGACTCGCCCTGATTCTCTGACGTGGAGCGGAGGAAGGAGGATGTTCAGTGGCTGACTTATCGGAGCTAATTCTGTTGTGACTGGAAGAGAACAGAGGAAGAGCATTGGTGTGTATATGTGCTGCCGGCTGTCGGATAATGAGGAAGAGGGAGTAGGGGAGGGAAATTAATGTACTTCCCATTTGGAAAAGGAATTCCTACTATATGTATAGGCACTGTGGTCATACTGTTTGAGTCCATAAATGGTAATGCTTGATTATTTTTTGTTGTGGGAAGTTATGTTAATGGACGGAGGACTTGACTTACGAAACTCGGACACCACGCCTGTTTGGACATCCTGAATTCCTGATGCAAAAGCTGAATCCCAGCCATTTCCAAGTACTTAAACGGCAGCTCAGGATTTCTTCTATGTTTTATCACAGGCGCTACCAATGGATGCAAGTGAATAAAAGTGAACCCATCTAATTATAAGCATTTTTCGAAGTGAATGTTCAAATACAGTGGCATTTGACTTTAAATAAATCAAATAATATACGTATATAAAAAAAAAGTGATGGGGAGTATTAAAGGCGGCCGAGTGAGCAAGATCGGATACGTGGGCGTGAGAGATCGTCGGCAAGATTGCTAGCGGAGAAAGCGGAAAGGGACCTCCCGCGTCTCTCCAAGTCGGACACGGAGGTCGAAACCGCCACGCTCGGTCCGGCATCATAAATATGGCACGAACCAACTGTCCGGACGTAGGAACAAGAGAGCACGAGACGATGGCCGCCGTCGTCTTCGCGTCGCGCAAGCGCTGCGCCAGTGAGCTCGACGAGCCGGTCCCGGCGCCGCTCCACCTCGCGAAGCGCGGTCGATTCACCCCGCGCCCGCGGGCCTTCGCCCCGCATCAGCAGCAGCAGTCGGCGCCGTCGTCGTCGGCGGCGGCTACGGCCGAGGTGGCGATGCTGCGGGAGGAGAACGGTGCGCTGAGGGCGCGCGTGGAGGCGCTGGATCGCGACAACGGCGTGCTGAAGCGCGGCGTGGCGGAGCAGCACCGGCGGCAGGAGGCCCTGGAGCGCGACAACGCGGTGCTCAGGCACGGGTGGCGGCGCTGCACCGGCGCGAGGAGGAGGCGAAGCGGGAGGCGGCGGAGGCGAAGGCGCGCGAGGAGGAGGCGAAGCGGGAGGCCGCGGGGCTGAGGAGGAAGGTGGCGGAGCTGCAGGCGGCCAACTACGCGCTCGCCGTGCAGATGCTCGGCGCCGCGGACAGCTGCCGCTTCCAGGCGTTCCACGGGCACGGGCCCGACGTGTTCTGAGACTGAGATTGCGGCGGCGACTTCCCCGAACCAGATCGTCTAGAGCTTAGGGCTAGTGACAGAGAGATTAGCAGCGTGTTGCTTGTGGGTCGACAGACCCACGTAAAACCCTAACAGCTATGGCTTTGTTCGCCAAGATTCATCTTCGAATCGAACCAAAGTTTGAGTACATCTTCTTTTGGGTTCATTGGATGTAGAGGTCGGATGTAAACTATCCTTATCTAAAAAAAATCTTCTTTTGGTTTGTAGCAGCAGAAGCATGAATCTGACGACTCGTTTCAGGAGCTGTCAGCACAGATTTCAAACTGCTCTGATATCTGATATCGAATTGCATCAGATTTCAAAGATGCAACGAGTATTCAGTTTTGTATCTCCCTCTGTAATGTAAGGAAACAAAACGTCGATTCTGCATTGATATCAAAACCGACAGTACAGCAGCTCTGTACAGAAACTAATCACGATGAACTGAATAATTGGTGTGTTGTACCAATTAGCCAGTTACTCTAACGCGATACATGCCAGATTGCCAGCGCTTCTGTGTTAAGCAGTCCTATATACTGCGTATTTTACAACGAATATGAACTGAACTATTGAACCATTCTCCTTTACTGTGAATGTGTGTCTGTACAAGGATCATATCACCACGTGTATGCTCTGTACAGAAAACTAATCACGATGAACTGCAAGAAAATTTCTTCTCACAATTTACTCTGCTTCAGGTTACAGCCTAATGCCTTTTCTAACTCTAGCCAGCGCTTAACGTCCCTCCTCCCTTTCTGTCAAAAAAAAAAAACGTCCCTCCTCCCTAGTCCAAAGCACCCTGTGGCTCCAAATTGCGCGAAACCTGGAAGTAAGCAGAATATGATAAACTTGTAAGCAACAAAGGTCAAAGTCCACCGAGGCAAATAGCAAACTGGATCAAAGAAGCTACTGTACCTCTGACCATGGTACAGGAAGAGAGAGAGGATCTCGTCACCAAGATGCATCCCCTAGACCAAAAATTATGTACTGATCTCGATCACACTGACAATTTGGAGTCCATGAAGATTCAATTGTGGTGATGGAACGAAGCATATTAACAATCAGTTTGAATCTGGTTCTGCACCAAACAAGAAGAAATGTTGGTAGCCTTTACTATTAAATATTAATTAAGCAATCATACCAGGCATGCAACAAAAAAGCCAAAGGAGAAACATCATCGAAATTAGCTGTTTTCCTGTTTGTCAATTGGAGAATATAAATAGCACTAGATGCTAAATTGGATGATCTACGCAACCATCAATCATTGCAAGTGAATTTCAGTACAATTTCTTAGATGCTAAATTGGACGCTCTATCCAACGATCAATCATTGCAAGTGAATTTAAGTACAAATTCTGAACTCCACACGGCGCAATGGCAAAGGCCATTGATTGGGGCTCCCACCCGGGTTCAAATCCCGGGTGCGACACATTATTTCGGATTTATTCCGTGATTTTCCCGCTTATGCATTAAGTGGTAGGCGACGTTCCCCGCCGACAACGAGGCGCTCGTGGTGACTTCGTGAACTTCAAGATTTGCCGGCCGGTGCCCTTTGAAGGTCTTTCATAGGGGTGGGGTTTGCGTACGTGTGTTCATAGGGATGAGTGTGCGTGCGTGTTGTTCAAGGTCTACAGATCGCAGTAATCTCAAAAAAAAAAACTTTCAAATGCACATGCTTTCCTTTTAGCCCTGCCAGCTTTACTCTCTTTCTTTTTTTTTTTTCTGTTGATCATAAGTAAATGCGAACCATTTGGTCACAGCAAGGATTCACAATAAATCTCACATAAACAGTATACTTTGTTGTGCCATGCTGACTACGCCATCAGGTGTTTCGCTAAGATTCAAAAGAGATGGTGGTTTAGCATCACTTTGAAACAGCTACCGAAGTTGATAAGTTCAGCCTCATCGTGCATTCAGTCTCGCGGCGAATTCAGTCATATATGGCCTGTACTGTCGACCAAGGGCTCCTAACGAAGGCTGTCATCTTCCGGAAATCTTGGGTCCGATCGCTCGGACCCCAACCGCTCGCCGAGCGGCTTCCCGCGCCGCACGCGCGCTTGGCCACGCGATTTTTCCCGCGCCGCGCATGCCTCCCGCCGCGGCTTTCCCGCGCGCCGCAAGCGGTTGTGTTCTTCTTGTTTTCTTTTTTCTTTTTTTCTATTTTAGGTGGTTGGTTTCTTTTTTCTCCTTTTCATTTTCTTTTTCATTTCACTTCCTTTTTCAATTCATTTCTTTTTCTTTTTCGTGCTTCATTTTTATATTTAGTGTATTTCTTATACTCTTTTTTAATTTTTATTTTCTCAAGTATTTATTATTATTATCTTTCTTTTCATTTTATTTTTATTAATTTTTATTTTTTTTCTAATTATGTTTTTTAGCGATGTTCCGGTGTGTTTTGTCTAATGTTCTGGCGTGGTTCCGACGATGTTCTGACTTGCTTCCAGCTGTGTTCTAGCATGCTTGGAGCGATGTTTTGGTGTATTTCCGGTGATGTTCTAGCGTGCTTTTGGTGATGTTCTGCCTTGCTTCTGACGGATGTTTTGGTTTACTTCGGGTGATGTTCTGACATACTTCCGGGGATGTTCTAGCGTAATTATATTTTTAAAAAAAAATAATAATGTTTTAAATATATTCATGTGGGATCTTATTTTGAAGGATTTATTGTAATAAATTCAGTGATGCCATCAGAATTTAATTTAGATCTTTTATTTAGGAGTTATGACTTTTTAGTTGATGAACATGCATGGGAGGTGGGTCCCGCTGGCCAAACCAGCGCATGACGCCCACACGAAACAGCCTCGCGCTTGCCCGCGCATTTCTCCCGTGCGCGTGGGTGCACTGCTCGGCGCGCCCCCTGGTCCGATGATCAGACCCCAGCAGCCCCCGTCATCTTCGGCGTCGCGCGGAAGTTCGTCGGGTAGAGCCGTAGAGGAAGACGTTGTAGCATCACTGGTCTTTCCCGGCGTCCTCCGCATGGCCCATGTGCTAATTGGTCTCGCCCTGATTCGCTGACGTGGAGAGGAGGAAAGAGGTGATTCAGTGGCTGGTTTATTGGCGCTAATTCCATTGTGCCTGAAAGAGAGCAGAGGAAGAGCATTTTGGTGTACATATATGCTGCCGGCTGTCAGATAATGAGGAAGAGGGAATAGGGGAAACGATGTACTTCCCATTTGGAAAAAAAAAATCTACGATATATATATAAATTTGTTTAATGTAATCTTGTATCTCAGACCAGACCAGTTGACTCTGCAGATGAGAAGAACAAGCATTTTTATGTGTATGCTTGTGCTTACCTGTTGTTGGTAATGGTGAGAATGAATGGGTCAGACTGTTTCAATCAATCCATATATGCTACGCTCGAATTTTGTATGTAAGCTTATACAGATGTATGAGGATATTGAATATAGAATTTGAATCTGCAGGGCGACGGTAGTTTGAACATCACTCATCTACGTGGACACGGTTTCCCTGCTTCCAAAGCCTTTTCTCCGTTCTGTTCAATCTACATGGACGGACACCACGGCCATTAAGCGCGGGCGAGTGAGCATGATCGGATACGAGGGCGTGAGAGATACGCGGCAATCGTTAATTGGCCAGCAGAAAACGACAGGGCCTCTCCTCTCCCGACTCGCAGCCGCCGCTGCCGCTGTCGCCACCGCTGGTCCTCCTTCCTCCTCCTCCGTACATCACCGGAGGCCGGAGGAGTGAGGGATCCATGGCTTTCTAATGTTTTTCCCCAGGCCAGCTTCAGTTAGGTTTTTCTCCACGCCAAGTTTCTTGGTATGGGAGATTTGTGTCTTCATCCTTCTCTGTCCCGGCGACGGTGAAGGAGAAGGGCCGATTCGTTTTCTCCATGGGATTCGTTGAAGATGGAGGCGACAACTTCGACGCGCAAGATCTTCATCGACATGTCCACAGGAGATTTTTACTTCCAAACGGCGGCATCAAGGCGGAGATGATGCCGTCGCCATGGAATAATTTTCTCCAAATTCCTTCTTCGCTTTATTGTGGTTGGATCTCGAGCACGATGAAGGACTAGGGAGAATACTTTGAGGTCGATCTTCCTCATTCTTCGGTGGCGTAAAGAAAAGAAAGGAAGACACACGGAAGAAGAAGTTTCTCAACTCCGCCTGCGCAGAACGCGTTGGTCATCCGTTGGGCATCTACCGTCCTGGTCAAAAACAATTGTTGCCGAGTATTTGTCATGGCGGTCATCCATACAAAGCGTCAAATAGGTTTGGTTTTGAGATTTGGAGCCTTTTACAGCATATAGATGAATTTCAGTGGATAGATGTCTTTTCTTCCAGAGCACTTGTAACGTGATGATGTACCGAGCTATATTTTAATATAATTCTTCTTTCGTCGAAAAAAAAAGCGGAAAGGAACCTCCCGCCGGTGTCGGTGGGTCCAAGTCGGACTCGGAACCGCCACGCGCTGTCGGTCCTGCAGCTATATGGGTTGGCGCGTAACGATGTGTCCTGCTTCTGACGGAGGAAGAAGAGAGCACGAGACGATGGCGGCCGTGCTCTTCGCGTCGCGCAAGCGCTGCGCCAGCGCTCTCGACGAGCCGGCGCTGGCGCCGCCCCACCTCGCGAAGCGCGGCCGGTTCACACCCGCGCCCGCGGCCTTCGCCGCGCATCAGCGAAGCAGCTAGCCGGCATCGGCGTCTGCCGTCGGCGGCTACGCGAGGCGGCGGCGCGTGGGAGGAGAACGGCGCCCCGAGGGCGCGCGCGGAGGCGCGCGGAGCGCGACAACGGCGCAAGGCCGACGCGCGGCGTGGCGGAGCAGCACCGGCGGCAGGAGGCGCGGGAGCGCGACAATGCGGTGCTCAGCACGGGTGGCGGCGCTGCACCGGCGCTAGGGCGAGGCCAAGCGAGAGGCGGCGGAGGCGAGGCGCGCGAGGAGGAGGCGAAGCGGGAGGCGGCGGGGCTTAGGAGGAAGGTGGCGGAGCTCGAGGCGGCCAACTACGCGCGCCGCCGTGCATGCTCGGCGCGCCGCCCGCGCCGCCGCTTCCGAGGGCGTTCCACGGGCCGGGCCGGGCCCGACGTGTTCGAGATCGAGATTGCGGCGGCGACTTCCCCGAACCAGATCGTCTAGAGCTTAGGGCTAGCGACGAGAGATTAGCAGCGTGTTGCTTGCGGATCGATACCCATGTAAAACCCTAGATTCATCTTGTAATCGAATCAGTGTTTGAAGTACATCTTTTGGGTTTGTAGCGGCGAAACATGAATCTGTCAGTGTCGCCCAGATTTCAAACTCGCAGTATCTCGGGGCCTTGTTTAGATTGCACCAAAATTCCAAGTTTTTTCACTCTCTCTCCATCACATCAATTTTTAGACGCATGCATGGAGCACTAAATCTAAGTAAAAAAATAACTAATTACACAGTTTAGTTGTAAATGACGAGACGAATCTTTCAAACCTATTTATTTCATGATTGGACAATAATTACCAAATACAAACGAAAGTGCTACAGTGCTTTTCAGCCTTCCAATTTGCAATCTAAACAAGGCCCAGGGCTACGAATATTCAGTTCTGTACCTCCCTCTGTAATGTTGAGTGAAGAAAAAACGTCGATCATGTGCATTGAACGTCGATCATGTGCATTGATATCGAAACCGACAGTATAGCGGCTCTGTACAGAAACTAATCACGATGAACTGCAAGGAGAATTGGTATGCTATACCAATTAGCCGTAGTTACTCTAGCGCCATACATGCCAGTGCTTCTGTGTTGAGCAGTCCTATATGCTGTGTACTTACAATGAATATGAATTGAACTATTGAACCACCCGCTTTACTGTGAATGTGTGTCTGTACAAGGATCATGTCACCATGTCACCACGTGTATACAAAAACTAATCACAATGAACTGCAACAAAATTTCTCCTCAAAATTTACAAGGCTACAGCCTCGTGTTTTTTCCCCTAACTCCGGCCAGTGCTTAACGCCCCTCCTCCCTAGTCCAAAGCACCCTGTGTGGCTCCAAATTGCGCAAAACCTGGAAATATGCAGAAGATGAGAAACTTGCAAGCAACAAAGATGAAGTCCACCGAGGCAAATAGCAAACTGGATCGAAGTATCTGCTCTACCTCTGACCTCACCAACAAGATGCATCCCCAAGAAAAAAAAAAATTATGTACTGATAAGCAGCTCGATTATGCTGACAAATTAGTGGTCCTTGAAGATTCAGTTGTGGTGATGGCATGAAGCAAATTAACAATCAGTTTGAATTTGATCCTGCACGAAACAAGAAGAAATGTTGGTGGCCCTGGCCTTACTATTAATTGAGAAAGCATACCAGGCGTGCAACAAAAATGCAGAGGAGAAATTAGCCATTTGCCAGTTTGTTAATGGAGAATGTAAATAGCACTACATGCTAAATTGGGCGCTCTATCCATCGATCATCATTTCAAGTGAATTTCAGTACAAATGCTCTTGATCATATAGTATATGCGAGCCATTTTGTCACAGCATGGGATAAAAGAAATCTCACATAAACAGTATTGAACTTTGTTATGCCATGCTGACTGTGCCATCAGGTGTTTCGTTAATATTCAAAAGATGGAAGTTTAGCATCACTTTGAAAGAGCTACTGTGGTGATAAGTTCAGCATCATCGTGCATTCAGCCATATATAGTCTGGAGTCTTAATATCCTTCTTTCAGTATTTGGATCATAAAGACATTCTCCATAGATCTCACATATATTAAAACAAAAAACACGATACAAGCAAGATTACTGAAGGCCTAAAGCTTGAACTACATACCATACTTAACAAAGCAGCAATTTTTTCCTCCGTTAACCTGCAGAGGATCAAAGAATGTAAGCAGGCAAACAAAAAGCCATAATTCAATCAGCAGAAATTAATGCTTATGATGTCAGTGACTGGAATATGAACTCACGTATAAGACTTGACTTTTGTGGATGACGACTCCCAGTCTGTTTTGATTTTTGCTCCTTCATTTGCCATATTTTCTGGGGTTTCTGCCTTCTAACTGAATGATTGCTAGTTTCACCAACTGAAGTGGTCCTCTTCTGTATCTTCTCATGATATATAGCTGGTGGTGCAAGTTTCAATGGAGGTACAGTTTCTATATGAAAGGACTTCTGCGCTTTCTGAAGATTATTCAGTATTTCATACTGCAAAAAGAAATGATATCCACATATCACATATCGATTAGAGGAGACACAATAGAAGATCAAAACTAGGTACAGTTTCACTTTCCACTTGTCAGAAAGGCGTTCAGTTTTAGTTGCAACCTAAAAAAAAGTAAGACCATCTAATAATAGTCATACCCGTGACATCTGTTGAAGCCCACGCGATCTCTCAGCATGATCAACTTCATGAATCGGATGGATGCCATGTGACGCTTCATGTTCAGCCCCAGAGTACTTCATTAGCCCATTCTCAAACATAGGTGATTTGCTTCGAGATTGCGTATCACTCGTTGAGAGACAAACAGGGCATCCCTCTTTAGATTCCCGATTGGATGACCTGGTCTGCTCAGACTCACACTGAAGATGTGTTGCATGCCCACAACTGAACAACCGTACGGCTGAAACAGCACCTTCTTTAGAAAGTGAGCAGTTGCATATGCAGCATACGAAAGTCTGTGGAGCAAACCCATGACAAACTCCTCTCTTTAATAAGCTCAAGGTATAAAATGAGTCATCCTCAATTACTGACTTAGCTGTTTCCTGCAGATAGGTCAATTAGGTATCAGAGCTGAGAAGCTAAGAATTATTTCCTATCAGAAAAACTATGGGAGATTACCAGAAACTAAAAGCAGTGATGTTTTTCATTTGGCCTTAAAGTCAATGGGTACATACTAGGTAGAGATCTCAACACTTGAATCATGAGGTAGATTTAAATGAGCAAAATGAAACAATCAAATCCAGGGAGTCAATGCAGGGACATATATCAGAATCATGGACAAATATATCTAGTTTAGGATAGCATCATTAAATAACAAAATTCAAGGCTGCATTAATGAACTTGTCTCATACTTGGTCTGCATTACTAACAAAGTAACAAGAATACATGGACCATACATAGCAACCTTTTCAAACCTTTGCTCTATTGCAATGAGTATGTCATGTGATTCAAAATTTACCAATGATCTTCTACAGTGTTCCACAAAGCAGTAAATGGAGTATGTAATTAAAGCCTTTACATACAAGTAATAGATAAATGAGCCATACCAGTATTCTTTTTTCGTAAAGATACATAGACAACATTCTGTGTATCACTAGTTTGAAATCGCCAAACTCTTGACTCCCATTATCGGATAACAGTTTTGCCATGATTGCCGGTAGGGGTATATACCCAGCCATGGCCTCTATTATTTCTCCAACACATTGTGAAAATACTTTCCGCAGAACATTTAGGCACTTTAACTTATTTGAAATCCTCATTTGTTGAGATAGTCCTTTTTCCTTCAGATTTTCCATTGGTGCTTCACTCCAATATGACCTGGCACCTTTTCCATTTACATCCTTGATTTCATACAATTTTTTTAATGGCTCTGAGAATCTGAATCAATAATCCAACAATGTTGGAAGAAGTAATGGTATACATCAGTACAAAAGATAAACATGTAAATATGACTGCAAACTATGAGCACGACAAAGCTGACAACAGTTTGGAAAAACTTTCCCAAATTATCCCACAGCAATAGGCTCACATTGTCTTTCTAGATGTGCCATTGAATCTAATAGATAATTTCCTGACAAAATATTTCTGCTATTGGCTTATTGCTCAACTTTTTATCAAAAGTTAACCATAACTAAGGAATTAACTATATGTGCTAGCACTCTGCTCGTAAATACTCCATATGCCATTTTTTATATATATAAAAACTAGACCAATCTAGGAGGAACTAGCTGCATTTTATATAAAGAAAAATAGGCACCCAAATTCTCCTTGACAAGGACACCTGGATGGTCAAGGCATACATTCACACCCTCGACCAACTCAGCAAACTATGGCTAAGTAGCGACACTGACTGACCAGATGGAAACTGTGTCAATAGATTCGTCATACAAACTATTTTTGTAATGCTAACTTAAGTATTCATGTATTGTAGCATAGCTTACGAGTCAAGCAGTTGGAACCAAAGCGATTGAGATTCCTCTGGGTCCAAGCGCTGAATTCCTTTGGCACAATCCAATGGAAGCATGCAATGCATCAAGCACTGGATGAGCCTTCAACATAAAAATTTGAAAATGTTAATACCTGCACAGCAGAAGTTAAAAAACCTAGACAAGAATTCAAATGTGTGAGAAATAAACCTCACTCATTTCTAGAACGATGTCTAGTTGTTTAATTTCAGAGATACTTTTTGATGTGTCACCAGAGAAAGTATTTTCCACCGAAGAGATAAATAAGCTAATTTTCTCATCAAGTCCAGCCAGAATAAGATCTAGGGCACTCCCAACATCACCAACCCTCTCTTGCAAGAATGCAGCAGCATCTGTAACTCCATAATCTAGGCAAAGATGCAAGCACCGCTCCAATCTGTAACTGTCAAAAGTCTCCAGAAACTTCAGAACTGACCTTCGCTCATACTGACACAAAAGCTGTGAAGGAAGATGTGTTTGATTAACAAATATCATGAGAAACATGAAGCGATAAGTTTTGTTTTCCTATTATGTATTTTCAGAAAAAAAATGTGACAGTTACTTCAAAGCTTGCAGCTAACAGCGCGCAACTTTTTTATATTTGCAAGTAAAAAATTGCTATGCGATGCCTAATTATTTCTGGAGATTCACTGACCTAGCTGCCAATATATTTGTAGCTTCACTTGCTCTTACAAAATTAATGTACAGTATAGCAGCTAGCACTAAAATATTCAGTGATTATCAAATTCTCCATAACATTTGGCTCCATAACATTTGAAAGGTAATAAAGTTCAAAAATCTATCACTACCTCCAGATAAAGTTCCACTAACTCATCGTCGATGTGAACAGGATTGTGGCATAACTTGGAGAGATTTGATAGCCTCTGCTGATAATCTTCAATGTCAGTAGAAGAGTACTGGAGCTCAACAGTTTGTTTGCTTCTTACTTCAAGCTTACTGAAGTCAAGTTTTCCAGACAAGTGTACTTCAATAGCAGTTTTCAAGAAAAGAAAGAGGCTGTGTCGGTCAGAATGAAGCTCTGCTAATATTTGTTGTATCTTATCACAGAAATGATCAATGGCCAAGACAAATGCACACTCCCTTAGAGACCAGGCATAAGAGAGAATGAGCACATTCAGTAGGAAGATAAACATGAGAGGAAGAATTAAAGAAAAGAATATGATTTGGTTGATAAATAGCTGGAAACTTTACCTGCTTAGCTTGACTAGCTCAGGAAAGCGAGATATTACTGTGGTATGAAATGACAAAGCTTCATCATCAACCAATTCTAGTAACTTCTTATCAATGAAGATAAAAGCATGGAAAGGTTCCTCTTTATCCTTCATGTAACTATCTAAAGCAGCCAAATTCTGATTCCTGGTCGTAAATATCAAGCCACAGGCCTGCACAAGGACAATAATGTTTTCATTCAATAGCTGGCAATTTCGAGTAACAGTGCTACATAAATTTCATAGGAGTGAATCTAACAGAGCAGTGGTAGAAAACCTGATAAAAATGAGCATCTGAACAAAGGTTCAAGACAAAGTCCGAATTCCAATCATTTCGGGAACCACATTGAAGAGTTGAAGAACTTCTTTTTCTTTCTGAGTCCTTGTTCTTGTGTCATCATATGATGAAATGAGATAAGTAAGGATGTGCATAACAACTCTCTTAGATGCAATAGCCCTTTTGTGGGAAACAAAAAAGGACACAAACTCCATTAAATAGCCAAAATCCTTCTCCGAAGGCCAAAATTCTGATTCAGCTTTACCAATGAGAACGGACCGAATCACATCATTTTCCAAACCAACAATGCCAATGATGGCATCAACTACATTTTGTACCATAGTGTTTTGGCCCTCTGGGCTTCCAACGTCAATACCATCTTCATTGTCGAGACAGATGTATCGACGGTACTCGGAAGTTCATCTCTAGGTTCAAAGTTATCCTGTACAAAAGCACATTTGAGGACTTCCAAAGTAGCTTCAGTATCCATCCAAAGCAGATAGCATATGTTTAAACACTTCCCACAAGCAGCACTGAAACCCTTAAATACTTCAGAAGTTAGTGGCTTAGACTCTTCAAGCAGAAATTGCAGGAGTTCTTCCTCACTGAATGAAGCCGGATCGGCGAATTATTCCATGCCCTTAAAAACAAAGTCACATCAGAACATATATCAGAGTTCTGTTTACAATATAAGAGAATAAATCAACATAATATAATATTTACTATTTCTGGTTCTACAAAAGAATCTGCTGGTAGTGGTGCAGACATTCTGATGACAGACAAAGCATCTTATGGTAGATTCAATCTCTCCAATTTGATAATCAAGCTTTCAACAAAGTTTTATACCAACAAAATATACAAGATTCTGTGCCCACCCAAAAAGCAATACTGCACGGAAAACTGGGATTGTGGTCTAACTAAATACTAATTTTCCATTGATATGAACTGGTAAATGATAAATCATATAACACAAATGGAGGCACCAACCTGGAGGAAATGCCAAGCCCTGAAAGCAATATTTCAGATAAACAAGCATCCTGTATCTGTTTCAAAAAACAACATGTTAGAGGCTAAGATATTACTGTATATTCCTATGATCCTCTCTGATTCTAGCAATATACTAAAACCTAGCAAAAATATATTAAGTTCTATGTGTAGCTTCAGGAATATCTAACAAAAATTAAAAAAAGCACAACAACATCTTGTTTTATATTCACAAGAATTGAGAAATTTTTACATAGTATTATTATTACATCCATCTGTGCACAAGAAGAATAATGGGAAAATCAAGAATCATTTGTTCTATTCTCAAATAAAAATGCCAGCCACAATAGGAACAACAATGGAGTTTTCTATAAACACTTTTTAAATAAAAGTTTACCTGAAGATACATTTTTACCAGGAATTTCAGAATTAACAAAATCATGGTCAATTCAAAATCCACAACTAATGGACAATATAAAATATTGTATCGTGTTATATGTAGGAATGATGTGCTCTAAATCAGAATATAAAATATTTTATCATATTGTTCCATAGAACTACTGCTAACCAGAATATTACATACCCACTTGAAGTATCATCTTTACTGTTGGTGTTCTGAACAACTGATAGAAGTTCCTCTAGAGGTGTACGGAAGTCATTCAGGCCTTGGTTAAATAAATAAATTAGTGCACCGTATAGCCCGTGTTCACGACAAAGTCTGACAACCTGCACACAACAGAAGTATAATAAACTGTGCTGGCAAGCTTGAACTACACAGGCTACAAAATGGACCACAATAAATCCAATAGCAAATTAAAATGCTATTTTTTATTACACTAGTCACATAAATAAATT
The DNA here is from genome assembly GCA_018135685.1 of Themeda triandra. Lineage (NCBI taxonomy): Eukaryota > Viridiplantae > Streptophyta > Magnoliopsida > Poales > Poaceae > Themeda > Themeda triandra. Next base: position 182,189 of record JAENPR010001219.1, read on the forward strand.
ACAAATATTTCCTATACCTGATTAAAGTCCAATGAGGAAATATCCATGTGAAGAATGCATTGTTCAACTCGCTGCAACCATCCTTTGCCACTATAATGCTCCACTAGTGCTTGCATGATCTACAAGTACAATTGGATTACATGCATATTCATTTACAGATTGTTATTCACTTATTCTAGCACTAGTATAAATCCTGATGCTGCTCACCTCAGGGGCAGAGAACCAAGCATATCCTTCAATATATAGGGCTCTAGAACCTCCAGAAACATACCTGTTATCACGTTATTTCAAACTTCGCAAGTTAGCAACAGTTTAACAACAGATGAAATGTTTATCTAATAGAGACTACAAATACATATAATCCTATGAAATTTTAATACATCAGTGAAAATAGAAGCCTAAGCCAATGTGAGAGAGTGCGTGCATGCACATGTATATGCCAGTAAATTTGTGTTTGTGTCATCTTTATTTTTTTGCACTCTTTCTTCATCTTAATGAAATAATACACACCTCGCCTGCGTACTCCGAGGGAGGGAAAACATTCCAAAACAGGATAAAATAATAAGGAAGACTAATTGGACACGAAAATATAAGACCGCAAATCAGAATGTGGAGAACCTATGCATTGGTTCAGAATTCAAAAGGGATTCATTGAAAGTTAACAACTTAGATCAGAAGCATGAAAATATCTTTGACAGTTCTGTGTTACATAGCCAAAGATCATATGATAGAATGATCTATATAGGACATACTACATGTTAAGTGTTTTCTTCCTCGAATGGACATGTTTAGTGTTTCACAAAGCATGAATAATAAAGTTCAGAACTAAACCAAAAGGAAATGTTACTGCTTCTACTGAGAGAGTTAGAATAAGCATACCTCCACTTTGTGCAGCAACAAACTTAGAGAAGACTGTATCGAAAAGGATATCATTACGTCCAATGTGGACACAATACTCAACTGCAACCTCCTACACGAGCATACTGCTCATCTCTTTGTGTAAGCAGGGATCGATCTGCCTCTATTAGAACATCTGATTCCCCCTTTTCCAGTATGATTTGACAGCGCAATTGAAATATATTCGAAAACATAACTTATATATGATAGCAGCAACTCTACTAGGTAAGGCATTATGGCTTCTCTAATCAAATCAACCGTTCTAGGGAGATCAACAACACCCTGTGTCTGACCATCATAAAGCCTCATTGCCATGTCTAGTGCACCCATCCAATCGCCAGCCCTCTTTAGTGCTTCAATTCGCTCTTTCCATGGAAGAAGTCGGGAAACCGTGAGAAAAGATGGCCCAAGAATATACACTGTAGCACCTCTTACTGCTACTGAACTGTTAAAATGCCTCTCTGGGTTACCAAACCTGTTAAAAAATGTGCATGGTGCAATATTGTGTCATCAAAAAGAAGGCCATCGGGAACAAAGGTAGTTCTGCGAAGCTCACTGCCGTCTTTAGAGAATAAACAGAGCTGTCCTCTCAAATTAAGGACAACCAACATCTGAAGAGAAAAAAGTAATTTAAATTTGTTGCCAAATAGAGAAGAAATTAAATGGATAGCAGAAAAGAAATTTTTGCATACCTGGTCATCCAACCAGGCAACACCAACAGCTGCACTATCAAGCTTCCACTCCTTGTGTTTAAATATCTTAGATTTAACAAATTTTGCAACTTGCACTTGACGGTCCCATGCAAGTGCTAGCCATGACACTCGTTCTTCATCTACAGCATCATCACCTTAGTCCCAAAAATTGGAATACACATTAAAGAAAGCACCAATGCTCATGAAAGAAGGCCTACTTTACCTACTAATGACGATTCATTCAAAGATGATGTGTATTTCCACGCAGCATATGCAATGGAGCCCTCACGTGCTCCATCTGGTCTAGAGAAAGTCTCAATGTGGTCAACATGGTCAATATTGGTACGGAGTCTAACCTAACAGGGAAACAATAGAATATCACCCTCATTATAAGAATTGACGACACTAAAATCACAGAACATGTTTCCAAAATTATGACTGGTTCATACCACAAGAGCATGTTGGTGCATAATAAACATGACTACAACACCATCCTCTATTGGAGAAGAGCCTTCATTGAAAAACTTCCATCCAGAATCCACTCCAACCACACCTCCAACAACACCACCCATCATGCTGCCAAGACCACCACTGAGGAAGTTGTCTGGTTTCCCTGGGCAGATGAGTTATTAAAACCAAAAGATTCATCCATAACAAGAGGACAGGCTGAGAGCACAATTCCAGTATTCCCATCAAAAAGGCGCTGTCAAATTGTAGAAAGGTTTTGTCAGACCACATGTTCAACACGAAAACAAGTGAGCACAGTAGAGTTCAATGATGTTTCTCCATACCTGAGTTCCCTTGACAGTCAAACGATTAATTACGGGGATAATGGAAAACGTGTGCAACAGAACTACCCCCTTTGAATCCCCAGTGATGGCTTTAGATTGGCGGATAAAACAAGCATGCACTACTGGTGCTGTATGCTCGCCATATATAACTTTTGCTGCTGCAGATTTCTGTACATCCCAAATTGTCATATGACCATCACCATATCCTACTAACAGAAGATCCCCTTGTTGGTTAAAGCACATGGCAGTCACTGGTGATTGAGTCTTCTCGCCTTGGTTCCAAAAGAATAGCATCTGAAATTTTTTGAAAAGTGTTTATACCCTCAAAGTGATTCACATATCTTATAGAACTTTTAAGCCACCAAACTAGAACAGGTATTGGTTTCTCCAAGTTCGTCCAACAAGATTTTGCATATGGGGTTCTCAGATTTATATGTGCAGCCATTGATTCAAATCAATATGTTATCTTTGAAGAAAAAATAATAGCATTGCAATCAGCGAGAAATAAAGAGAAAACAATGAGGTGTTACAATGACACACTGATGTATGGTGTCCACTAAAAGGGCACAACAAACAAAAGATTTCCGTAAGCAGCTTCCTCACAAGAACTTGTTGCATATTCTACTCCAAATTTAGAATCTGAGATACTTCTGCAAACTCTACCTAAATCTTGTTTTCGTATAAGATTCTGGTGCAGTAACGGACATTATATTAGTATATTTTTTGGCAGAAAACCAAATTCAGAGTAAGCTTAACTTAATTCTTAGACTGCAAGTGTTATTATGATCACCAGAACTCATCTACAGAATCATAGACAAATGCACATAGAGCTGTTGCAGAAACAGAAATGTAACAATACTTACTTCTCAGTCCCTTCCTGTTTATTCCTTATTAAGGCAAGCAATTGTAAAGGCTTCCAGTAAATTGACACCAAATGATATAGTCATACCCAGCAAAAATGTTTTTGAAAGAACAATCTTTAACTTCAGTAAATAACGCATAATAAATACGCCATCTTTAAGTCGAAATATACAACAACCAAACATGCTTTATTCGCTCCAGCACCAATGACTAACCTTTGCATCTGTATCATCAGCTTGATGAATGGAGTATTTGCTTGGAATGACAATGACAGCACCTTTAGATGTGCCCATCGCTACATAGCTCCTATGAACAGCCAGGACCTGGGGAGATCCATGGTCTGACCTAAACGACGGTGAGGACATGGCACGAGTTACTGGGTTGTCCATCTCAATTTGCATGTAACCGATAGCTGGTGGGCCCTTTCCAATTCCCTCTAGTTGCATGGGCTGCGCAGCTGCTCCTTCCTCCCAGTGTTGACCAAATGAGGCCTGCCTCTTCTCAAGCTCCTCTGCCCACTCCAATGGTTTCATTGACACCTTCAGCTTCTTCTCTGTGTTCTTCTCAGCCTTCCTGCTAGCCTCCAGCTGCTCTACCCTCTCTTCAATCACTTTATCAATTAAGCTCCCAGATTCCACTTGTTCTTCCACGATGCTCTCAGATCCTTCAAATTCATGTTCATCATCAGAACTTTCCTCTGAAGCAACCGCAATAAGATCCATACCCTGACCCAATTGCACATGATTATCATCTCCAGTTTTTACATCCCCATTTTCCTCATTGACAGCCTCAATTTGATTCCCAACCTGGTTGGTTTCCCCCAAATCGACATCATCACCTTGCTCATGCCCACTGGAATCCTCCGCAACTACAGAGTTTACAGAGTCCAGAGAACTTGCCTCCACCAGCCTTATAGCCTCAGCATTGTCTTCACCTGCCACTTCTGGCTGTTCATCCACCCTCAATTCCGCACCCACACTCCCACCTGCAGTTTGCTTGGTCTCCTCAGCAACCACTTCCGAATCACCCTTCTCTTCTACCTCTGCTTCCAAGCTCCCAGTGGGAGGGAGCTCCTGGAGTCTTCGGAGCCACTCCCCTCTTCCTCCAGAAGTTTCTCCACGGGCGCCGAGAGCGATCGGCGGGACTTGATGGCAGCGGCGTGTGGGGTGAGGACCGCGCCGGGACGCTGCGGCAGCAGCGGCAAGCGCGGCGCCGGGCTTGGGCTGGGGCGGACGCCCCGGAAGAGCGAGGGGAGGGGCCGTGACGAAGAGGAAGCGCCGTTTCCCGAGAAGGTTCTCGCGACGAGGGAGGAGAGCGTCTCCGACGGCGAGGCCGATGCGGATCTCCTCGGGGGCGGTGGCGGGGGCGGCGAGGGCTCAGCGGGAGGCGGCGCCGGGGCTTGGACGCGGGAGGGCGTCCGGCTGATGGTGGTGCTGGGGATGCGGCTGGGCTCCTCGGAGTCGGAGTCGGAGTCGGAGGAGGAGAGGAGGCGGAGCAGGTCGTCGACGGCGCGGCGGTGGTCGGGGTCGGCCGCGTCGGCGTCGGAGGACGCGGAGGAGGTCGGGGAGGACGGGAGGAACGCGTCGAGGTCGAGCTCCCGCCGAGGCGGCACGTGCTGCGACGCCATCGCCGGTGACGACGACGCCGGCATCGGGGTCGACTCGACGCCTTCGCGGCCAAGGTTCTACGCTGCAATTTTGCGAGCTTTTTGCTGCAGCGTCTGTTCGTTTACTGATGTGATGACTACAGGTGCAAACTGGGCCGATTGCCTTACAATCAGTCCGTAGGCCCATTAGGCCTTGTCGTTGACTATGGCTAGATCTTCTCGTTTGACCAGCCCTTTTCGGTTTGGTTCTGGCCCAAATAGTCTCACCCAAAGAAAATTTACCATGGCCAAAATCAGGGCTCAAAAAAACCATCATGTGGCTTTGTGAGTTGTGACCAAGCCCAATTTTGATAAATTAAAATTTTTGATAACAAACATAAATAAATTGGGACTTGCTATTTTCCAGATGCCTGAAACTATAACTTCTTTTCAGGCAACAACTAGCAGCCATCAGATTAAGATCCATTGCATTGGTGGCAATTTGTATACACCATTAACCATCGCTGGATAGAACATACATAGACTACAGGCGACTGACGAACAGGAGAAGTGAAATAAATTAAATCATGGTGATAAAAAGTTGTTTGGTTTGTGTTCAAGCTAAAGTTTGCAAGAAGCTAGATAAAACATGCAGATCCATATGTCACTAGTTTTTTTTTAACTACGTCCACATGGATCTTATGTTATACTCCCTCCGTTCCTTTGCGTACCTGTTTGGTAGGGATTCTGGATTCACTAAATTCAAAATCAAGTAGTTGGATTCACCAAAAAATTTAAAAACGCCTCAGATCCACCAAATTGTGATCACCAAATTTATTTGAATCTAGAGGCCGTATTCAAATTGGTAGCTCACTCAGAAAAGTGCTCACTGAATAGATATTTAAATACCCCATGATTTTGGTGAAAATTACCCACCTTTGCCATTCTGGCTACATCCCCCAACTTGCCGGATTCGTTTCTTTTCCTCCATCTCTTCCCGTTCGTAATGTACGCATTCAGGTGAGACATGTTCAAGGAAATTTAACGAGGTCCTTAACTCCTTCATGGCCATGGTGATCGTGATCCTAATTATGTTCCAACCATACCGGAAAGGTACAAAAGATATCAGGCTGCATCGGATACTTCTACTATGGAAGCCAGTGCCGTCGCCATGGACAATTTTTGTGATGAGTTGGCCACGGCTCTTGCTCTTGCCTGGAGGAAATAGTTGAAGAGAAGTCCTCTTTGTATCAGTTTATTTCCCTTATGTTTTATGTATGAACTTTTGTAATATTGGTAGGACATGTCATGGACATTGGTTTATTAATTATCTTTTTTATGGTTCAACATATTTATGTTACATGGCTGCACATGTCATATATACCAAAAATCACATCCTAGGCAAAAATCTTATTCCCATTAACACCTCATTTATGAGTAGTCTGGATCCGTTGTTTTTAAACAAGATTTCAAAAATGCGATCACGGTCATTTACGATTCATCGGTGGATCATTCAGGGCGAATCCCTGATCCAGATTCACTTTTTAGCGCTGAATCCCTACGGCCCTTGTAAGACGTTCCGGGTCCTGTGCGATTTTCCAAATTATAAGACGTCCTGGCGTCCGGCGTTCATCCGGCTTTCATCTTTTCCCAAATGCCCTCGTACCCTCAGTTCCTATCCACCGGACTCCGCCGCCGCTCCCCGACTCGTCCTCCACTGCTTCCCAAATCGGCGGCTCCTCCGATCTCATCGCTTTGCCTTCCATCTTGACTCCGTCGAGTGCGTTGTCTCCTTTTGATTCCCCAACAAGATTCGCACTGCTCGCAGCGGCATAGGAGCAGTTGGATGGCGAGCTGGATCCGGCTGGAGGCGCCATTAGTGGGCAGCGGCGGTGAGGTCTACAAGGTGAATCCAGGCTGTCCAGCGCGCTGGATCCATGACTGCGACTCGCCGGCGGCGGTGCACGGCCCGACTTGGCCGCTCGACCTCAAGCCCACTTGCCGCGTCTAGGAGTCGGGACTCGCACCGGCTCGGCCTCGGCGTTCCCTGCGACGACGCCCTCGTCGAACCCGCTGCTGGTGCCAAGAACTGCTTCCGGTCCCCAGATGCGGCAGCCCGTTCGCTACAGCCGCAACACATCATGAGGCCGCTGGATCTAAGAAGACGAGGGAGAAGAGGTAAGGAAAAATCTCTCTTTATTCTGTTTTGTTTGACTGGGACTCTGAATACCTCCGGCTTGTGTTCTCTAATTCAGGTTTCTGATTTCTTTACCCATCCATGGCGATTCGTCCTGAAAACTTCCTAGTGTTCCCTTGATTTGGAAAGCTACGGTTGAACCTACATCACAGGTTTTGACAACTGATGATCCATAATTTTGTTTGGTAAGCGAGAGTACTTCTTTGTCAAAGTGATTGCTTTTGTGTTGCACACCCTTCATGCTATAATGAAAATCGATGATTTTTGCAGATCCATTGGGAAAATAAGCTTGTGATATCCACAACAACAGAAAAGTTAATCTCAGGAACTTTTGGTTGATATTACTCTCAGCAGAAATATTTTTAGAATATTGTTGATGATTTCCTACTCCTTGGAATATTTCATGAATTTTTTATATATGCAGCTTGTGGTTCTGCCATTAGCAGTACATCCATTGATCGTAACCTTCTTGTGCCAAATGGAAGCTAACAACTGTGTCATGTGACTGCAGCTCTAGCAACTGGCAGTGAGTGCTCGCTCTCTATCGAAACCCGTAAATTCTGAGTCAGCCTTTATAATTCAATTCTAGCCTCATATGTAATGCTCCATGGGCTTCATTTGTTTTGACATTTCTGCAGTGATTGATGATGCTTGTACAGACGAGGAACCAAGGGAAGGTGTTCCAAATGCACGACAAACTCCAGTTGGTGGTGCAAGGGTTTGAATTATGCATGAGGTATGTTCTGGTGATGGTGATCAGCAGATGACATGCTTTGGGTTCTGTCGTGGACAACTCTCTAGGATCAATAACATGGTTTCTGGTGGGGGTTTTGAGGTCTGAAGGATGCTATATGGATGGATGATAGAGTAGTACCAGATTTATGTTTAGGATACATTGTTGCAATGCTCATCTTTTAAGTTATTAGCATATGCATGGACCCTGCATTCCTGGGCTCCTCTTCATGTTAGCCTAGCATAGGTTAGAGCAAAGCAAACTGATTCTGCCCATTTTGAAGCTGCAATTAGCAGCATGGAACTGATTCATACATATTGAATTTTCTGATTCAAAACAGAAAAGACTAAATAATTAGAGCATGCTAGCAGGTACAGTATGACTGAAAAGTACAGTAATGGTGTAATGTGAGGCCACCTTGGAGTAGTATTGCAGATAAGTACTGTCACTCAAACATACTGAATCAATATCTTGTTCCTCTATAAATAAATATAATCTCTGAAAATGTGATAGCATAATATTTACAAAATCTCTTATAGCAACACACTACGATACTCAATCGAATTGTGCTAGATGAGCTAATGCGGTAGCATAAAGGCCGTTCTCGCATGACAACCTATGTGGTAGCCTCCTTCTCTTTCTAGGCGTTGCTTATTCATATGCGGGAGATTGTACCCATTTCCTCCCGAGCTTCATTACTTCTTTCATGCACAACTGTAGACTTAGGAATACTCGATTTAGAAGTGTCTCGTCATATTCTTCAAACTCTTGTGTTACATTGTTGATTAGGTCTTCAATAGTCTCTGGACTTCCACAATCACTTAAGGACTGTATAGAGTTGAAAAACCCAAGATCCAAAACATTCATATCCGGTGAGTTTGCTGGCTGTTGCATTAGTTTAATGTCGAGGCCAGTAGCTGCTACTCTTTCCAGAAAAGCGGGGTCATCTGGCCGTATATGAGGTCTAGCGTTATCTTGCTGAATGTAAATAGTCTTGTGTCGTCTTCTTGTGGCCACTTCTCCTCAATGGCTGGGATAACCTTGTCAAGCAAATATTCTCTCATCACGTCTCTGTTGACTATGATAGATTTAGTTTCTAATGTTCCTCTTTCTCTGTTTCGACTCCTCCTTGCTGCTGGAACCTCTTTGACAAATGGCCATACACCAAGCTTTCCATCAAATATCAAATTTTGCTGCTCATCATATTTTGGCCGACTTACAGCAGTAAGAAACATTACTTTACCAATGCTATTCTTGTTCTGAACCGTGCGAATAGGATCAGCTTCCTCAGGCGTTAGGTAGTATTTTCTCCCCTTTTTGGTCATAAAGTACCATTTCTCATCAATATGAACTACATTCTGCATATCTTTAAATTTTGGTTCTGCATCCCCTAGGGTTTCTTCATCCAGCATAGAAATACAGAACTGCAGCCTATCCTTTTTGTTGCTCTCTTTTAATTATGGCTTCAATGAACTGGAGTGGCATCTTATCTCACCTAATTTAAACTTCCTGTGCAATGTTGTGGTACTGACGTCTAACAATTTGGCTAGCGACTTCAAGGTTGACCTCCTGTTGAGTGGAATTGTAGCCATTTGAGCCAAATCAAGCTGAAGTTTCTTGCGACCCACATGGCCACTTTTTTGTTAGAAACATTGACCTCCTGTCCTAGTGCAATCTGCTCCTTTGCACATTTCCAGATCCTCTGAACAACTCGAATATGTGTCTTGAAGAATTCTGCAACTTCATTTGTTGCATTCTTGAGTAATTTCCCATTTCTTCTTCTTGCATGTAAAGCTACATACACTGCATATCTTTCAGTATCATTTAACCATTTTCTTAACCTCAATCGTGGCTCAACACCTGCAAGTGCAATAATAAAAGAAGGCAGTTAGTTGGATTAACAAGGTTTCCTCCACATATGTGCTACCATAACATCAATTTAGAGCTAGCAGTACCATGTTTCATGAACCTTTCCTTGGTAATCTGCAGATGCATACGATCCACTCGATCCAAATGGGAACATAACAACTAAGGGGAAGTACAGTGGACTCCAGATGGATATGTGGTGAGTGAACAATTAATGTGCGTTGCTGATACCATCATTTTAAAAATTCTACTCGTAGTGCATGTTGTTGTTACAAAAGTCTGCATATGCTCTCATAGTCCTTTCAGAACTGGACAAGATTATTCTACCCCAGTACAAGACTTTTCGTTTATGCCAGTTTTCACATCTTGCTTGATATGCTTACAATGGAATCAAGGCTGCAGCCTGATGATCATAGTTCTAAGGACTTCTTTTTGCAAGCATAGAATAACTGAATGCGCAATTTGATTAGCTAATCAATGAACTGCCTGTAGCATTTGATTAACAATGAAATCAAGGAGTAGTAATTGAAGCACTCTGAATAACTGGACACAATGCATTTGATTTGAGTTGTATAAGCTGTCAGAAAGATGCATTAACACAATGCTTGATCTTTTATCACATTATTGACAGAAATGGTTTGTCGGGGTCGATCTCACGGATCAACATCACATTAGTTTCAATTTCAAGCAGATTTCTGTCTCAACAGGTCTATCAACATAGGAAGGAAGAGGCAATTGCAAAACCTATACCTGTAGCATCAGAGCCAACAACTTCTTCTGAAGCATTGATATCCTGGTGGGCTGCAGCCTCACCTTCTGCAGGTATGATCCCTCCATCTAACAGGTCTTCTGGTGGTGTACAGTTGAGGTCAGGAAGAAAACTCGCTTCCATGGGGCTGAAATGCTGATCGAATCACCAAATTTCACCTGTTTATGCAGATGAGCATCCAATGAGTTGGCTGCATGAAGAAAGCTAGAGGGAGGAGGGCAGCTGTCTGGCCAGCCATGGGCATGCAAGGACTGGTGCTTCACCTGGGTGGCTAGCACGGTTGAGGCACCTGTTGATCAGACTTGGGGACCTTTGCTTCCGGAACAAATCCAATCAGGGCGAGTGGCCAGTGGTAGCAGGGGAGCATCACTCTCCTCGCCGGGCGGGTGGCCGGGCGTCAAGCAGTGGATCACGCCCGCGTGTGGCGTGCCGGCGGGCGGCGGCGAGCGGCGGGAGGCAGGCGTCAAGCAGTAGAAATTTGAATTCTTCAGTTGCGTGTCGTGTTTGTCTTCCTCGGTGCTGTTGTGATAGCTGGCACCCACTTGCGTGTCATGCTTGTATTCCCGAGGGCAAAAGTGACCATTGGCACGGTACCTTAATTTATGCTAAACTGGTCGGAACGTCTTATAAAAAGGAATGGAGGGAGTAGATTTGATTTAGCTTGCAAGAAGCCACAAATAAATCATGTGGATTCATGTCACTAATTTTTTCTACATCCACATGGAGAACTCCATAGTGAGATGGGCATGTCTTGTTTAAGGGGCCCTTGGATCCCTTCATTTGGAGGAACTAAAACCTACTTAATAAACTAGGCTATT